>DWPT01001743.1:0-17762 GCA_018251895.1 Agathymus mariae mariae
CTACTTGTAGTAGGGCAGTTTCCCGAGCTGATACACTTCATAACAGTAGTTAAAGACAAAGTGTGTTTAATTGAGAAGTAACGGGTTCATTAATTCAATTCACGAAGAAATTTTGTATTTTTTGTACAGACACTTGAATGCGAGATTTTATTGGTTCTGGAGCACGAACAATATATGGCAAATAAAAATGTCTGACCATTTTCAATCAGACCACAGACTCGTCACTCGCCACTCGTAGTCGTCGTGGCTGACTGACACGGCGGTCTCCCGCAAGGAAGGTTCGATTTCAGATCGTGCAAGTTTTTCAAATGGGGTACGTCAGTGAGTATTACAAATAATTTATCACTTGCTACGGTGAAGGAAAATATTGTGATTTTCAAAGGCGTGTGCCTTGAGCGCCTATTTGATTAAATTAACTATCAAATTGGACATTCAATTTTATTTGGTACATAGCAGTAACACCGATGTAACGGGCACACATTCCCACATATCCCAGAAGGATATTCCCACGCGCTGATTTGAAGTTGGTCACTCTTAATTATCACGAGATTAAAACCTGTAAACGTCATTAACATGAACCGCACAGTCGCCGCCGCAGCAGAAATACCAGGTGTGATATACGTCGAACCGTATCGTTTCCTATCACCAACTGACCTGCATGCACATCGAGCTATCTTACTGTTGGGCACTTTAGATAGACGGTTGTATTTTATGAATTTTATTTGACGCCATCTCGATTTCTAAAGGCGTTATAATTTAAACCCCACCATTGTTTCAAGTCGTAAAATATTAATTTTAAAGCGGTCCTCGCTATGTTATCGAGTTGTTATTATCAATGTGTCAGAAATATCGCCGTTATAACAATCACAATAAAATTAGTAATAAAACAATGAATATTAAAGAGTTTATATGAAATGTTAAACTTAAAAGGACCGGAAAAATTGTATTGTAGCAGAACTTGTTTCTGCAAACAGCACTATGTACCTGTGTAAGTGCACGCCGCGATCAAGGCTCACGTCTATTAAGTTATTAAACGCGAAGCAGACAGGCCGTGATCTAACCACAGGAATGACATTCTCATTGACAATTGTGGTTCACAAACGTTTAACTGCAAGAGTTGGTCATTTCAAGAAATATCTGTGGTCGTGAAATGGGTGGACCTTTGAGGATCGCGTAGCTCAGTTGATTGTGACCTTGGCTGCTAAGCGAGGGGTCCCGGGTTCGAATCTCGACCGGGGCAGACGTTTAAGTCACAGAAAAATGTTTTTTTCGGAATATGAATTTTTACGGTGTCTATCATTGTAAATTTGTCTTATTGGGTAAGTCCGTGCCATTTGCAACACTAGGAAACATACACCAGTGGGGTGAGTGTGTGAACGTTTATTTACTTACAAAATAGACTTTGACAATCAGACAACGGCATATAAACTTTTGATCTCCAATCTATAACTTGTACCCTAAATGTCGGCTAGTATCTAGCTACACTATTCAACAAATTAACTAATTAAAACATAATTTGAAATCTACATAGGCATGTTATAGAAATATTAGCGCAATTTGGAGTAGGTACTACACAATCGGAGATATTCGCCGGAAGATCGGAATAGATCCTAAAAATCCTTACCCAATAAAGTAATTGAAGATCGGAAACGAGTGACGAAAAGGCGTGTTGTCCAGTTGGTTAGCGCATCAAACTGCGAATCAAATTGCGAAATCAAATGAAGAGTCAGATAACATTTTTTTCAAATTCCACTATATAACTGTGCACTAAAATACCACAGACAATAAAAATTTATTTATCTTCTGTGCTTAAAAAATATTCACAGCGACTCGCATTAGGTTTGGTATTCACTCTATATCTTCGTCAAAAATAAACTGTTTAAAATAAAGGACACCATTTTTACGTTAAAATCCATCATGGACACCCTTCTGACGTAGGCGCAACGGAGGGTTATGTCGGACTCCTGCCGGCTAAAACCCCACGGCGTTCCTCTCAACGCTGATGTCGGGGCTACGGGCACGCTTTCGCATTCTTCCGCGGCCCCGACAGCGTTAAGCCCGTCGTGGTGCGAAGGAGCTGGAGTTCCTCCATCCTGCCTGCTGTAAAGGGGGGCGCACTGGACACCGCGCGCCTCCTCGAGGCCTATACACGCAACGATGGATGCCCCCGCATCCACCGCCTAGGCTTCAGTTATGGGGGCTGGAGAAGGGCGTGGTAAATCCTTCTTCGACGCCCCACTCTCCTGCTGCAGATTGGGAGATCACTTGTCCTATCCCTCTGCCGCTCCGCAGCTTCCTTCTGCGACATAACGTCTTGGCAGAAGGAAACATCTGCTCTCCACGACCCCTCGCTTCCGATCATGGTTTTCACCAGACCTGATAGTGAGAGGTCGTCTCCTACAGCCGCGACGAGTTCACGACGTTCGCTGGCCCACGCTGGGCAATTCTCTAGCGTATGCTGCAGGCAGGGGTTGTTCCTCTCTGCCCCGAAGGTCCGAAGGCCACCAGTACATAGATGCATTGATTTTGGCTTCCAGATCCCAGAGAGGACACCCCGCCAACACGCACGCACCTCATACGAGATGGTGCGATACCCACGTATGACCCCAATGACCATCACCCTCTGGGGTCTTCGCAAGAAGGCGTTGGTACTCTCCGACTTCCGAAACATCAAAGCCAACACCGACGCGCTAGCCGGCCAACATGGAAGTGGGATACCCGAACGTTACTGACCGTCGACCGTGCAATCGAAACGCATAAAGAACATTTCCTTGGGCGCTAGACAGCCAGGAAAAAACTCAACGGCCACGAGTACCGTCGGAATAAACTGGAGGTACAGATTCCAGGAAACTTCAACTCCTCGTCAGCTGCTCAGCAGGGTGCTTTACGGACAATACAGATTGACTTGATCTCAGAGAGGAGTGGATCTCCTTACACACTAAAAATCTGATAAAGAACATTATCCTATAACATTAACACATTATCATTACCACCTTTTTGGTTTTGTGCTGTAGTTTTATAGCGACAATAATTTTATTTCGTCAGACGTGCATCCCCAAATAAATTACACTGTCGAAGGCTGCTCTACGTGTTTCTCTATTTTTTAACGGGTGCAGTGTACATAAACCTAGCCAGACTACATACATATATTAAGAATTTACAATTTACAGAATATCAAAATATTTTCAATGAAGTGCTCTAAGAAGTCTGAAAAAAATCTACAAAATCATGCACCTCGTTAAAAATTAAGATGGAAGCCATCGAAAACTTCGTCTAGAAATCGTCTTGGAAAGATGTATATCTCGTAACAATAATATCTTTCTCGAAATTCATAATAGACATGACGAAACCACGGATCGTAGTCGTATCGTCGAAAGGTCGTATCGTCTCCATCGCAGGTAAGTCTTAGATAACGAGCAAAATGCAATTTCTTACAGCGATACGAGCTTCATTCATCGGCCGTCTATCTGATGTTTGGGTATCGACTGTGTACATTTGAATGAACTCCAAGATTGTCGGATATATTTTAAAGTGTACTTCTGTGCTGCTAAGGATAGATCGCAACCTATCTTAATCGAAACAAATATAGAACTAATATGTACAACCTACTTACACAAAAAAGACTAAAAGAAATTAACAAAGCTTAGATTTTTTAAGTTTCTAATTGATTAATGGTGAACAATATGACGGCTGTATGTTTTAATAATCGACTTCAAAAAAGATGCCAACTCGATGTTCGTGTTTATCATCATCGTTTGCCTTAACTTATCTCATTACCTGTGGTATGTCTTATCCTTCCATTTACCACGCTTTGTTGTCATACTTATGTCCACTCCCACCGCATTCAAATCACTCCTAACAGAGTCCATCCACCGTTTCCAGGGCCTTCCTCTCGCTCTGTGTTATGGAATACAACGAACATATGTATTTTTCTACGTGTACACAATCATAACTCCGTGTTTATGTAGTGATCTCGATGATTCCTTCTTTAGTGTATAGAAGATGGATCGTAGTTGGTCTTCTGCAAATATGATAAGGATCCAGTGACGAGTTTCAAAAACAAAAACGTGGAATCAACAGACAGAAAAAAAATAAGTTATTTACTGTCAGCAACACGAACATTGCATTTTGAATTACTTCAAAAAAGGAGGTTGTGTTCCTATGTATATCTATATTTAAACTTCAATATAAACGTCCATCAATAACTCCGTTGTTTGTGAACCGATTTTCATGTATCTTTTTTTTTGTGAATAGAAGGCACCAGTTGGTTTCGTTTGAACATAGCGAGTATCTGATCTAAAGAGATCAGATGCATACATTTACGACTATACACACTGTACACCGTAATTTAATAAAAAAATGCTTTTATATTAGTAACTTGTAATTGTACACATGTGGACCGAAGGTGAAATTAAATTTGAACATCAGTTGCTCAACCCCTTGTACAGAACATCGCCGGTCCCGAGTTCTCCGGCGTCACTTTCATTAAACTCCTCAGGTTCTTTGTCTCTTTGTACGCAAATTGCACATTTCTAGCGAATATGTCGAACGGTCCTGTCAAGACTCTTTATGGTCTTCGGATAAAGACACGTAGACCGCAAAACGTTCTCCCCGCCGTTTGCGATTACGTGAAGCGCCTTCTCCGGGTGCGAGGCTGGCTGACGCAAACCCTGATCATTACTTGTTCCACCGTAGACGGACAAAATATACTCGACAACTTTAAGCACCTTGACAATACCTAACGATAATGAATCTAATAAAGTGTATTATGTTTTGAGTGAATACTTAATATATTTCATGGCAATTATTGAATATAAAAAGCAATGTTTTCAGAACAATCGTATCGTATTAAAAGAATTGAATACAATAATAAAAATAAATAAGCATAAGTGAAATAAAAGGCTGAATAAAGAAAGGTAAATTTATAACACCAAAATATATGTAGTTATATCTTTAAACATAGAGAACAATTACTTTTCTCTATAGAGAGATGACAGCTTCAAGTAACAAACGAAAGTGAAGTAAAAACCATTAGATTTGATTAATATCTGAAGAAGATAAGAATTCTTTTATTCGGTTTAGAAAGGAAGAAATAGTGACCAGTGACAACTTGTAGCATGGAGACTGGTTCATTGTACAGTCGAGTACTGCAATATAACTAGTACCTCAGCAAAGTGTGCCACCAGCGGGCGCGATCGATGAATGTAGCTAAATTGGGCTAGATCAACATCGAACACATTTTGCCACGACAATATTATATTTCAAACACCAGACTTCTGGTATTCCTATTTTATTAACTCCCAGCGCAATGGCCAGCAGCAGCGTCACAAGTTGTGATATAAATTGCATACATTCGCTGAAACAAATCGCGTGCATTCATATTCCAATTATATTCTGTGGACCATCATCTCATGCCGTGAGTTCTATTCGTCTTTTAGTAAGCATTATGTACAGATGCAGTTTCTATATTTGTTATACCTGATATAATCGTTTAAATCAATCACGTGAATCTGTTTGGTCAACGTAATAAGACATATTGATGTAGTCACTGTCATTGTTAGGATAACTGTGGTAAAGATGACTTGTTTGAACTGATCCTGACGGACAAACAGTGAATTCATATTTGGGATCGGATGAACACTCAAAAAAATAATCAAGTATGCAATAATATTTGAAGTTATATAAATATTATACGGTTAAGTTTAGTACACATTTTCTCCGATAGATGAAAAGGTGCCTAACAAATATCTCGACGTATCTTATTGCACCGAATATGACATTTCTCATTAAGCATTTTCTGATCTTTAAAAGTAGGTACGATTATCACGTACACTTCGCAAATTCAACGTGCCCGAAATAAAACTCAATATCCAATATTACAATATCCAATATTACTCGCTTTTAGTTCAATCGCGCGTGACACGACCGCCAGCCGCAGCGCCATAGGTAGGTTTTCACCACGTCCGGATATGAAGATAGCGCGCAGAAAAACGACTAACTCGTCCGTCGCCGCTGACTGAGATGAGTTATATTTTGTTCTTGCGTTTTCTGTTTTACATATTGTTCACGTTCTTTTTGTCACCTTTTGTGTTGGTCTATCGATTCGCAGCCATACGGTACACGGATGAATTAAGTTGTTTTTAGGTCCCACATGGGGCCATTCCATTATAACTCAAACATCATAAGTTCCTGGGTGTCCGTTTAAATTTGTCGTAATTTTTTAACTGTTCCCCTCTGTCATCAGGCCTTACTTACTTCTGCAGTGTAGCAATCTTCAAGCACCTTGTATTTCTGTTTGAAGGGTTTTGGGGTCAACCTCAGTTAGGCACACGCGCATTATAGGTACGTTTCAGTGCTCCTGTGTTATCTCGACTTGAAAAGGTAAGTCTGTCCTGGTGATATCGATAGATTTCTACACGAACTAATAGTAATATGCTAAAAAAATACCGAAGTTATTCTTCCCCGTATACTATTATTTCCACGTCAATTCATTAAACCCACATGCATTCAGACCACGTCCAAGCCATCGCGTACTTATCCAGGTTCATTAAAACGCCTAATGCTGTATCAGCGCAATTACAATCAAGGTGCTGGACCTCACACGCGGTTAATTAACAGCTGTCGATATTGGAAGGGAAAAAATAAAGGGCAGTTTCGCATCGGAGATAACGCTACGCACGGTATCTGCGGCCGCGGCGTCTCTTAATGAAGAAATGCAAATTGTGTGCGCCCACGCACGCGGCCCGTTTGATTCGTGACGGGCTTCTGAATATTCGTACCAGCATGCTTAGCTCGATGTGCCCTTACAAGTGCACCTTTATCATTCGCCGAGATAACGCGCTAGGTGGCATTTAGAATTTCAAGATTCCTCGGCCCTGCTCAGGTCGTGATGAGGATAGATAATTGCTGATTTAGTTTAAAAAACTCACTTTATTTGTTGGACGACTTCGATTATTAAACCAGAAATAGTTTTCGGATAAACATATTGAAAATCAGCGTAAAGAACATTTTAGTATCATGATTCACAGCAATTCTACAATCTCTTATTTCACGTCTTTAACCTATCCAGATTCATATACTTGATGTTGCACCTACAATACATGTATGATCAACGCACTTAAGATATTTCTATCAGCAGGCTGGGTTCCATGCGGCTCTTCACGAATGCACTTTATCATTTACAGCATAACATGGTATATTGTGTAATTAATTTCGAGGCCTAAGGCCAGTAAAACTTTTACTTTAAGGTTGGGTGAGTTCTTATAACGATGGGAAACATCATAGGATATAGATTTTTTTAATATAAATTATATATTTTTATCTTTTTGTGATGAAAATGTTGAAGAGAATAAATTCATAAATCAATATATCTTGTGTCGTAATGAATCACTTAAATCCATTGAAAGAAAGTCAAACGCATTCCAATAATTGAAAAGTAAACTTTGTAAGCTTGAGCTTTTTGTGTAAGTTTGGACAACAGGGATCGGTATTGTCAGCTGAATAATCACTATTTCTTGAATCCAAGAACTTTTTGCGTATCTTCTCAAATACGTCCTAATGTAATGTAAATTACGTATATTGGAAAACGTTCTAAAACGAAACTTGATAAGTGCTCGCTTTAGTGTTGCGTTTATACGTAACTAGTAGAATAGAATAACAAGATAACGTTAAAATTCCTGATTGGTTAACACTTAAAACACGACGCGTACAAATGTAGATGTAACATTGAAAAGTGTAAAGGATGACGTGACTCCTATTGTCACGGTCCAACGGGCGAGTAATGCATGAAGCGGGAAGAACAAACGTTTGTATGGGAACATCGCGTGTCAGAATACTAACGACAGACCACCAGGTACGAGAAAAACACTTGTATAATTGATGATTATTTATTAATACGTATCGATGCATAAACTTACCACGACGCCGATAGCACGAAAATGTTCCGAATCAGTCGGAGTGACCAGCGAGACACGATTTCGCACGCATCTAGATCATGTGCGCCGACGTCCAGTTTCGGAAATGAAAGGTAGGACGGTCCGGTTCTCCAGTTGTAAGTGATCCTGTTTAATTATCTGAGTTCGATATCCAAGCAATGTGGTAAATAACTTGTGACTTAATTGTATAGTGGGCGTGTCACTATTCAAAGAATAAAGTAACTCATCTCATAACATTGCACTACACAACTAATTTTATATTAATTATACGTATCTGTTATGTCAGAGTAAAACAGTCAATACTAACGGTCAATACGTCACTTAGGAGAACTCACTTTTATTAGCTAACGTATGAGTAGGTTTAAATTTCAACGGACTTCTCCAAACTGCACGTCAAACGTAAAGTCGGAGGCTGCGTTGTGACTGCGTGGCGTGTGACGCGGCGATGTGATGCCATCGGTGCTGCGATATTAGATCTGCACCTCGACGAAGCTGCAGTCTGACAGTGCGGTGCGACACATAATAACGCTTCAGGGACTCACTTTGTCACGGACGATAGAGAAAGTCACTAGATTTATATATTTAGATCGAATATTATGTAAACATTATAATTATTAGTATGAGGTGTTACTTTGCGTAAATTAATACACAGATATTTTATAGCAATCCTTCTAATTGCATATTTCATCGGCGCTGCGATCGGATTCCCGGAACATAATGCATGAAAACGTCTGCCAGGCCTACTGATTTCTAATAATATTTTAATCCATTTTAAAATCGTGGCACTGTGTTAAAATATATCTATTCGCGTTTCCAGCGAAGCAACGAATTCCAGTTAAGATCTCTACATCGGTGACGCCTCCATGGCTCCAGTATCGCTTGACAGACTGCCGATTGGCGAAGATGATATGGAATACGCCATTAATCTTTGATAGAAAGTTGCTAGTGGTCGTGTCTGCGATTATTTATAGCTTAAGCTCGTAATAAAGCTTAAAAAGTATTGAGTAATACGTATAAGTTTATAGATTAATTTTGCGCATTTATGTCGCAAAAAACAAGCCGCCTCTAACGTTCGTGTCCAATGGGAATCGGTGTCGCAGCCGATATGCAATTTTGGTAATCTATTTTCTGTCGTTATGATTTAAATTTCAATTGATCTAAGATCACGGAAATATAATCGTTGAACATGTATATATCTACCTATGAGAAGGCAATGCTATACTATGAAATCGTATATTCCTTAAGTTCCATGTCGATAATAAATCTCTCCTCCAAAAGTAAACAAATTATAGATATGCCACTATTATAACAGAAGAGATTGAGGCTAAGGTGAGATAGACGAGTTTCGTTGATAGATTAACATAGCTGAAAACTTTAAGAAAGAAATAAACAATCACGCATGTAATCAACAAGATTCCATTTTATGAGGTAAGCTCGATCATCGTACAGTGAGTATTAAACGCCTGCCCGCAGTGGTCGGCAGGGGCCGCTCACACCGACAGGATCACCGGACCATGGTTTACGACGCGTAATTACAGACAGATTGAAATGTTCGCCGTGAGACAGCTTTTAGGGCGGTGTCAAGAGTGTTCGAACGACGCCGCCGCGGGCTCCGTACGATTTGATTTGCCTTGGACCTACTTCACAGCATTATTTATTGAATAACTCTAATGCTTCTAATCATACAGATATTACTTTACTGTAAAAGGGGCTTATGTTATCGATAACTCGTTCAGTGACTACTTCGGGTTTCACGCCATCGCATAGAACCCTAATCTATAAAGGCACAAAAAATGTATGATGAGAAACATCACTGAAGTATATTTGTTCCCCCGCGGTGTCACGCGACTCGATCCACCCGTATATCATCAGAATGCAATAATATCTCTCAGCGATAGACGCAGGCACTTTCTAATGACACTTATCGCCGGATCGATTGAATGTATCGCATTGACAGTATGATGCAAACACTTTTTATGAAACACTCTGACTAGGTATATTCGATCCAAGTCATAAGTTAGTTAGATATTTTTAACACATCAGAATTTTAAAAATGAATAGATTGCTTTACGCGCTGTACATTACATGTTAGCATTTTCAAATATTAATTACCAATACATATATACTATATACTATATTTGGCGTTTATTCCTTTAATGTTGTTCCTGTTGATGGACCGATTTATGTGCGGCTGCGTTGTTAAATGGTAAAATAGTTAAATGTTACGTATGAGTGCTCAAGGTAGCTTGTTTACGGGAAACCAGCTTTTAATTTCATTTCACATTGTCTGATCCCGCCGATACGCGAATCCAGTCATCGTAACTCATGTCGTCAACACTGCACACTTTACAGCGTTATTATATATTTTTTACACGTTTACGCTAATAGTCGCTTTTGTAGCAGACAGGCCACGTGATGGTCAGTAATAGTGATGGTCAGTTCTGGACAAGCTTTTAATAAAAGGAAATTTTTTGATTACTGATTTAATTTACTTGTTATAAAAAATAATATACATATAAATATATAATAAATTAACGATTTTAACTTAAGTATTTATGACATAAAGAATTGATATTTCGTTAATAAAAATATTGATCGTAATACTTGGTCAGTCGTTTGACATCGCTTGACAAGTATGCTCAGAAAATGATCAGAAAACTCAATCCTTATCTGACACTAGTGAATAGAGACAGAATACTAAAAAGAAATAAATTACGACCGAAGTGATGCTCATTCGATCAGCTCGGCATTCCTCACTTCTCATTATAACTTCCCTGTTCCGGACAATGGTGCCAGACAAAGCGAACCAAAATCTTCGTTAGCGACCGCCGATTAACGATTTCTTTGTCGCGCACAACAATGGCACTCCACGGAGCTCGAGGATGTATTGCCTGATTTCGTGAAATTGACCCATTTTCCAAATTAATATTTCAATTGTATGTTTAACGTGGTTCGATTATTGATTAGAGTCACCGTACCGTGGTGGCTGAAACACTTCTGAATTCCCCAAACAAAAACTGATAACTGGCGCACTGGAGGGGCACTTATTGTATACTTCGAGCGCAACAACGTTTTTGACAACTTCAAAAACTACCAGTCATAGCACAGTCAGAATGCTTTCACAGCACGACGATCGACTGAGGTAAGTATCTACGGGCGTTGTTGGGACTTGTTTGCAGTGGGCCACCGATGGGTAACGTTCCTAAATTAAATTACATGTGGTCGTATTAATGAACTCGTAACCTTGGGTCGACCAGCGAAATTCGGCAAGGTGAATCTAGCCAAGAATTCAAGAGAACTTCAACAGCAAATATCATTATAGATTCGTAAACTCCATTAAAATAAATGTTAACGGTAAAATCTTTGTTAACGGTGGTCGAGAGAATTAAAAACTTTGAAACTTGCGTTGACTTCAGCCAATATGATAGAACATGAGATGAAATGAAAAAAGATGAAATGAGATGAAAATAGAAAAAAACTGCCTTAACAACATACGGCATGAAGATAAAATCTTGTTTATTGATATCGGCTGTAAAATTTCAGTGTTTTACTGAAAACAAACAGCAGAGTGCAACCTTAAATAAGCTAACTTTGACGTTATACAAATTATCTTCTATCAAAATGAATTAATCTGCCGTCAAATTATACGAATCTATTTACAAAACCATTTCTCACAGTTGAACAATTTCGAGACATTTGAAATAGCCATAATAATAGTCAACTTTGAAGTCTGCATGCTAAAGTCAAAGTTCAAAATTTATATACCAAATATCTGAAGCTCAATGAAGGGCTCCCCAACGTGTACCGATGCATATATCGGAGACTGCAACATCAGCCGCATCTCAACTGTGCGCTGTTAAGTGCGTGACTATGGTTGTACAAAACAGTTTACGCGTCCATCAATCAGACGAAAACTAGCCCACGTCGCTCGTCACCGTCGACAGTCCGGAATAACCGCGGTATTAATTACTTATTCTGGGAAACACCGCTAATAGACCCGCCGCGGCAGGAAGCGGGGATGTGACTATTTGTCACCTGCAAATGTCCCTGCTCGGGTTGGGTGCACTTCGAGTTTGAAAAATTTTGTCTTGCATACCTAAGCAGCAATGGACCCATCTAAGTTGCTATCGCTCCAGACAAAATATTATTATAAACTTCGAATAGGATTATTTCATTTAAGTAATTGTACCGATAAATCAATTCCCTACATAAAAATAAATAGCCTTTTTTTTCAGATAATACAAACATTACGGTAATTCACTGATGACATACAAACATCTTGAAAATCAGCAAGACTCAGTATATTCTGAATCATTTTCTGTAGTGTTTAATTGAGAAATCGCAATAAACTTTCCAAGCTGTATAATAAATTCAAGTTACCACTATCTAATTTTCATGTACTGCAATACGCTTAAGCTACATTTAGGTAGTGTTAGTCTTAATGGCTCTATTGTCTCTGTCCATCTTAATCGGCCCCGTTCGATGGCAATGCTAATGACCACGTCTCCACGTCGATCGGCAGGGCGTCATCGAGTATTCAAGGGACAGGGCGCTCGCTAGTCGGATCTCGTCGTACATTAGTGAAGCTATTTCGGCGCTCACAGCACCGGTAGCCTCGTAGCCTGGCCGGTTGAGGGGCGTTACCGATATGTAAACTTGTAGCTGTCTTGTCTCAGTTCTCAAGTATGTTCTTAGCATGGCGAGAAAATTATTATTTTTTTGGTACATAAACCTTGGCCGAGGGTTGACACAATATGCTAGAATTTAGGAGCCGACACAATTTGACCCCACTGAACATCAACCACATATTCATAGCTACAGTAACCAAGACGACCGTGTCCGTTATCTGATTCCGAGAGAGTGACAATCACGACCGATGTGAGTTTCAGCAGTGTGAGCACGCGGTATGACTCCATCTTCAATTTCTTAAAGTTAAGTTAAAGTACTTCAACTGAGATGCATTTGACGTGCGTCTGAAAGTAATTCCGCAACGAGGAAGCATGTCGTAATTTCGCGACAGTAAATCAAGTGCGATTTATGGTCGCATCTCAGACCACGCGAAGCTCACGACGGGCGACACGCACACGACACGCACACGACCCGGCGAGCTTTACGACCGTTACCAAGAAAGCGGTGACGGACGAACCGATGGCCCATAAATCAATTTAATCTATGACAAAGACAATTGGTATCGTTATGGCATCGTATTGTTTCGAACCAATTCGCCATCAATTGAATTTGTAATCTATTCATAGGTATCTTGAGTCAATTTTCAAGTACCCAATTTGTCGTTGCTTTGTTGTTAAGGGTCACAAACACCGAAGTGTATAAGGCGAATGCCAAGAAGAAGTGATCTTCACACTGAAAAAGGATTAAATTACAGTATAAAATAATGGGATATTAAATTTCAGGTCTTATATTTTTTTTATTGTCTGAATCAAGCTATTTAGACAATTATTAAACCATACTAAGCCCATAATGTTAATACGCAGATTTTTAAATTTCGTGGAAAAATATCAAGTCACGCACTATAAGGATGGCCCAGAAAAAACACTGAATGTTCAGCAAACTTATTAATAATATTCATATCTGAAACACTTAACTCTTCACACGTAAAAACACTTCACTTGTGTCTCAGTATTCAGTATTGTAACCCCCTTCTCAAACGTAAAGTATTGTACAGTACTTGACACGATGTATTTTCATTATTACAGCGTATAATTGTCCCACCACCGGGCTTGGGTCTCCTCTCACAATGAGGGGTAAAGCCATTTTAGGTTAGCAGACTTCACACGTTTTTGAGTATATTATGGGGAATGATGCAGGTTTCATTACGATGTTTTCCTCCTCTTATTTAACTGACTCGTTGCTCACAAAAAAGAAATCAAGGAAGCTTTCTAATTGTGCTATACAAACTCAGATATTTTAGCTTTCCAGCCGCTCCGAGAACTACTGCTCGGATAGCCGCCGCGGTGTACGTACACCCTTATTCCTTTGTCACAAAAGTTGAGCGCACGCATGAATCAAACGACATCGTACTGCGAGTCAAGACTTTGAATTAATGTATAATACGGTTCTGCGTGTAATTGTCGGTTGACTTTTATACCAGCTGGTGCCGGGGCGGTAAATCAAAGGTAGAGATTTGTACAAATAGGCTAGATTGTACAAATCGGATAGACGCACTTGCTGCGGTCGAACAATGAGGTGTGCTCGAGCGGAGCGTGCGCGGGGTGTGCGCGCGGCGCGCCGTGGGTTTACGGAACTAATTGTGCTAAATAGCTTCAAGCGGTTTTACAAATATAGGCATAATTGGAGTCTTCTTGTCTTACAACGGAAAATATTAACGCGTTAAAGGTGTGGTTTGGGTATGTTTTTTTTATTATAGCTTTATTTACCATTATGAAATGTCACGGTATAAACAGCGAGGTTAATGCTTAATGCATTCCCCACCAACTCTTCACTGGATTACACAGAAAAACAAATAGCAGAGTAATAAATTTTTTAAGGAATTTTGGACACTGGCCGCTTGCTTCCAATGATATTAAAAGGTAAATTGTAATTGGATTTCCCTGTTCCAGAAAGCGATTGAATATTAGACGACTCACTGGTTGAGAAGGTTTAAAGTAACTGTACGGATGGCAGTCCAAAGGTCTTATAAAAGAAACTATTCTTACTTTTGCTTTTGATTTTTACTTCAATGGAATTTACATTACGCTGATGTATATCTATCGACTTGCAACTGACTGCTCAATGACGGTGAAAAATGAAATTTATAAATTCGGGCGAAACATCCACTCACGAGGTTCAAACTTAAAATTACGTACACTTCATTTGTAACACGACATTCAACTGCTTCATAACGCAATGTTTCACACGTTGGTCTGAAAAGGGCTTCCGAGGTTCTCTGTCACTAGGTACGATACCTAAAGTCAAGCAAAATTCGTGGACACCTACTTATAGACGTACTACGTATAAGTACGAATGTTGTTTCTACGTATCCTTCCTACGCAGTTAGGATTGAATACAACCTTAACTGCAAAAAGTTAATGTTGTAGTTAAATCTAGACAATCAGGTCAAACATTCTGTCCAAATTAACCGTATTGATCTGTGAATTGCCGTTTAGGTCACCTACATGGGCCAATCGATTAAGCCTGTTGGTGACGAACGTCTAGTTGTGATTTAAAGTTGTTTCAGCTCCGCGAGACTCGGGTGCTTATTTCCGTAGCGCCATTTTCGGACAACTAAACATATTCAGCAAATTAGACTTTCTATCTGTTAGTCATTTAAAATAGAGATATAATTCAGAGAGAAGCTATCACGTACGTTATGCACCCACTCAGTGAAACTTCGAGAGATATCGCAGCCAAGTTGTAACGGGATGACTGCCGCATTTGAGAACGATGGAAGGATTCATTTGCAAGCATCAGCAGCAACGACCAGCGAGACCACAACGTACCACCGTTCAACATGTATCAGGTGTGGTGATATCGCAACGGTGTCACTCCGGATGCACGCCGGTCCGACACGCGTTCTAGTTGTCATTTTTCTATTTTATACAGATGATTTATTAATTTTTTTGTTTTACTTACTGTGATCCAAAGTTATTCCATCGCAACCACCGGTCCAGAACCTGAAAGAAAAAACAAGATAAGTATATTTGATATAATTATTTTTAAGTATTAATTACGGTTCAAATCATAAGGCATATATTTGATTTATCGGTACATTCCCAGTAGTCCTCTTGCAGTTATATTTAGCATCTGACACTTGTTTATAGGTGGACCTAATGCCGCAATAATTTTTAGTTATTACAGTACTCCAATACATCTTCTATGCGTCAGCTTTTTGGAAAGTAGTAGTGGAGCGGTCATGTGAGAGACTTTCCTCCGGCAAACGAACTTTGATTTGATGGGTAGCCTATTAAGCCTCACATTAATCCAGACTGGAGCAGCACAGTGCAATAATAGGCTACTGATAGGGATATGAGCGAGATGTTTCTAGTATAATGGTCATAATCCAGGACAAAGTACTAGACCGAGTCAAAGCCGAGAGACATTTAATGTTTTATGTATAGAATGATCCTTTCATACAAAGTTGCAGGCATGACCTAGTTGAGTATCGAGATAATGCTATAAAACCATCACTCGGCGCCGTCTCCTCAACTCGAGCTGGAGAAAGTGCGACAGCGATGCAAAATACCGTCTCACTGGCCTGGCAGCGGGTAAACATAAATAAAGGAGACAATAAAACAGATTAACACCGTTAGTTCAGTTAATCTGAGGTGAGAGAGGACTCGATAAGTTTCCACAACGTCGTAAACACCGCACCGAAGCTTTATGAGACGTCGGTATTGAGACCAGGGCTTCACGAATCGATACAACGTCGACGTATTTATAATTAAATATAACCGTTTGTTGCACCGAGCCCCGCTCCAGGGTGTGTTGTGTTGCCGTTCACGTGGACGTCCGAGTATAATTTTACCGATTTATTTGATAATCGCATGCCCCTGCTTCTCAGCCTTCCTTAATCGGTTCCTACCGATTAAAATTCAACTAAACGAAAATTAAGTGAAACACTTATAGTTTAAAAACCTGTATTTTAAAAGACCTTCAGCCCACCGACCTAAAACGCAGACAACATGAGCCGCGCATTAATTATTCTATTGGAATATTCAAATATGGCGTCGTGTTTACTTTAAGAACATTTCCAACCGGCAGCCAATACGCAGTCCCAATAAGCTATAACTCATCGCACACGTGACTAATTAAAGTAAGATTGGTATTCGGAATGAGTTCCATTAATTTTTAGCCGTGCGCTGGCGGCGCGTCGTAAAATGGTTGTAAAAATTTGTAGATTAATCATTCAACATCAGTAATTTTAAAGATAAAATTCCTGAAGCAAATGCCTTTACTAATCTTTAACTGAGGAACGTTATTTTGTATTATACGTCACAGTCGTCTCACTGAAACGCCTGGAGAACACCACAGTGGCGAAATGAGGCTTTGGATTGATTATGTCCCATCAGTGCTGCGATAAAAGTAGCCTGTGCCTGTAGTGACAGGCCACGCGTTTTCACAACGTTACGTAAGTCTAGATAGTATTTCTTTTCGCCACTGCCACCAATGCCGACACCAGTATTGGCCAACCCAATTGTTGCAGCTAACGACAATAATAGGCATCAGCGTCCATCCCAACCGTGTCCCATTTTACTTCACTTTGTTAGGTCACAGACGTTTGACAAAAGGCGTTTGACAAAATATAAGCATTAATTGAGTAGCTCTCAGTCAATACTTATATTTATTTTGTGCCGTAAGGCACTTACACGCATCGCATATTTAATAAAACACAATACCTATATTTTGTACGAGACGAATAAACGAACGTACCCGAGTAACTTTCGTCTCGATTAATAAAGACTTAAGGTGTAAAGCATGAGCAAGTTCTGCGAACCGACCCGTGATATCTTGCTCCTTCCGATTTAATCGACAACATTCTCTGAAATGTCAATCGCACTGCGGGTTCGATCCCGGCAGTGGTCATAAATGTAGTTCGGGTCGTAAATAACCGAAATGTTTGCTCGATAAATCATTTTTATGTAAATAGGTACGCGTGCGTGCGCGAGCGCACTGCAGAATGAGCTTTGGATTAAAATTTTCGTTGTTGTTTGTAAGTACCTAAAGACAATGTTTTAAGAAGTATATTTTTAATATACATTTTAATACAAGCTTATATATATATGTCGGAATATTATTGTAAGTATCATCATCAGCCATGTTTTCAAACGTATTGTCGGACGGAAATGAGAAGATAGAAATATGAAAGCGTTT
>DWPT01001744.1:0-17760 GCA_018251895.1 Agathymus mariae mariae
TCCATGGGCGACGGTGACCACTTACCATCAGATGGCTCGTCTGCTCGTTTGTCGGCTATTTGTAATATAAAAAAAATATAAAAAATACGTAATTTATGTGTCATAATTTCAATTCTATACCTACTATAATTCACCTTACTTACCTTCACTTCGCTTCGGGAAACATGATATTTACGTAGAAAAAGGATTAAGTCTAAATTTCGGGATTCCCAAAATGGTCGATATTGTCCCTAATTCGAAATTGGTATTCCAGGGGGTCGAAATAAACGAAAACTAATTTAGGAGGTCGACGAGGTCTAAAATTCGAGTAATTGTGATGTAACATGTCTTGTTAATGATTTAGGCTTTTATATGTTAATATATTGTGGTGGATTTTAATAATTTGGCTATCGCTTCATTTTGGAAAAGAGGTCTTATCTCTGGCGGTCCCGTATTCAACTACCGATCGCACCCAAATTGTTTACAGTGTACTTAAAGCAACGTAAATTTTTAAAAGTATAACTTGGAGAACGCCTGAATAAAAGAAACCTATAAACATTTCGACACGAAAATAGACAAATTCACAAATAGAAGTGAGATGAGGTTCTTAATCCTTATAAATAAACTCTCAAGAAGTCCTTTACACTTTTCAGTTCCGGGGTTTCTTCTGCGTGTTGTTTTTCACGATGGCGATTCTCGAACAGTTAGTCCATGAGAGCTCTCCGTTCGGTGCCTGGCTGGTGAAGACTGATTATCAAGTGCCTGAGAATCTAACTCTGACACTCTTCTATTCTTACATAACACTTATCATTTGTGACGCAACATTGATAGTGTTTACTTGCTTTTTGGGGTACGGTTTATATTTTGTAAGTACTATATATTTTTATTACCTTTTCATCTATCATCATATCACCTATCTTAGAGTAGATTATATATATTTAATTATCCATAAAGGCAGGATGAGTACATGTTAATTTGCAAAACATTTCTAATGCTTAGTTGTCGGCCAATATTATAAATTTGTCCTGTGGCTACTTAAATTAAGACAGTAGGTGTCTATTTTCACATGTTTCGATTTTGTTTTGGAGATTTTTTTAGAGGGAAATTAACATGATCTTTGAAATAAACGTTAGTCTCGTTCTAAGTAAATAAAACGCAAATCCAGTTAAATTGGAACTTGTATAAATGTATAGAGTTCTGTTTGATTCATAATTATTTATAGTGTGACCAAATATTTTGCATTGTATGCACTTCAATTACGCCAGCTCCCAGAAGATCTAAATTTTTGTGTACTTATTGGGCTTCGTTTGCTAAGTACTTTCATTTGTCCTAATTCTATTTAGTGGGAATCACTTTACTTACTATAAAACATTGCGAACAGCGCCATAATAATGCATACCAAACTCATCAAAATGTCTAAATCATGTCCAGCATATTCTACACGAAAAATTTTGAATTGCTGGCAGCACCTCTGACCTCTCATAACTTCATTGTTTCTACTAATAGCATACCAAAAATATTTCATCTTGAGTATCCGTTTCAGGAAAAATCTAAGCTGATAAAATATTACCTTATATGCCGGTTCATTACATGGGTAATAGAGGTTTTGTTAATCTCAGTACTGTGTTTAAGTCACAAATTTCTTATTGGATACTATTTGTTCATTTTATTATTTATTGGTAAGTAGTTTTTTAATTATTTATCTATTACCGAATTGTAAAAATTTTCAAAATAAAGTAACGTTCCACACCTTGGAATTAGGGATCAATAGTTTGCAAGGCCATGAACACATAGCATCGGCACAGACAGAATAATTAAGACTAAAACAAAAATATTATCTGTGACATAAACTCCGCGTCGGTATTTAAGTTAAGCTAAGAACCATATTTGAAAACTTATTAATGGCATGCAAGGTCGAAAGAGGATGGCATAAAAACGAATCGGCAATCAAATTTACGACATTAATTTATTAATTAAATTATATTTATTTATTACCATTGAATGATCACGTTATTCTTGTCTATAGGGTTTCCGTATTCAAGTCTGTTATCATCTAGTTGAAACTGGAATTGTGTTGTATTTCTGTTGCAGTACTTGAATTCTATTCGTTTATCGTCGTGTACAGTTACTTCGTCACAGTTTGTGAACTAGAAGTAGATACAGAGTGTAAGAATGAAACTCCTTTCAAAGGACACGAATTGCGAGAATAAATAAGTCTTTCTGGTGAATACTAAGAAAAACATTAAGCGGTGGGTTTGCTGATATGCTCTTTGCTCGATTGTGCACTTGCTTCGACTTCGATAATATTTAAAATTAATTCATATTAACTAGATCCATTCTGAATTCGATCTTGCTGAATGTTACTTATACTATTTTTGTATCCTGTATACAAGTATTCAAAATCATTTAATCATTTAGGTATTCTGTAAATACATTTATGCATGTCACTTTTTGCTTTTAGTACCATTTCGAAAATATAATTTATATATAAGAAACGGCGAAAGAAACATCACATGAAAATAACATAGCAAGTTTTAACCTGGGCGGAACTGGTTTCAATACGGTTATTTCTGTACCATAATATCATTTACCTATAATTTGTGCTTTAACGCGTCGCTTGAAAGTTTCAATAGATAACTTACATTATTATAAACTTCATAAAGTTTTAAAAGGTGTGTGAAAACTGCTAACCTTCACATGGCAACATTGCGACCTACTCGTTCTAGGATGTATACGTCAGATTAGGAGGCTTTATGAAGATGAACTTTGAAAAATAGTTAGGACGATTATCTTTATCAATAACTTTGTTGTACTTTTCCGGCTAGTCTTTGTTATTTTTCTGTAAAAATAATTATATGCAGTCTATATATTGTTTTAAACTGAAATGTATTGATGCCTTATTTAAAAATAAATTCATTGGTGCGATTTTATCACAGCTCCACCGCGCATATCTGATAATTAGATAACTTCCAGCGGACGATAAGACCGATGTACATACGCGGTTTTTCTAACCAAGTTACCTATCGACAGTCGTTAACATTTTTAACGGTGAAAAAAAATTGCCGTTTATTACTGTCTTTGTATTTATAAATGTTTTAGTAAGATGTGGAATTAGTTAATACCTTTTTACTGTTTGACGGAATTGGATAAACATGGGTTTTTTCCTGCCTCGAGTATCTACATGTTGTTGTTGCTTTTCTTTACGAACTGGCTCACTTATAATCGGATATGCCTCAATGGTAAGTTTGTCAAAACAAAATGTATTTAACTCAGATGTAACCAAATCTTTGTGCTTGGTTACTATTCCACTGTAGCTCCAGACCAGAATAAGAGCTATCCTCTGTTTGTCGTATGAGGCGACTAAAAAGGAACTTCCGGGGTTGCGGGCGGTAAGAGTGGGAGCTCGAACCGTCCAGCTAGTGACCCCGGTTAGGTCGACGGTAAGTGTGGCCGCATACCGTCGATAACATCGGATGGTTGTCCCTTCCGGCCAGAGTCCGATAGGGGCACCACTCTGAGAGGACTCCGGTTGAGCTCCTATGGAGATCCCGGATTCTTAGCGCTGAGGAACGTCACCGGGGGGTTTTAGTGCAGTAAAATCCCACATAATCCGACGTCGCTCCCACGGCAACGGGTACCTTTTGAAGCTTTCTCCTTACGAAATTAAACAAAAAAAAGGTTACTGCTTCAACTCGAATGGGTTGTTATTGTCTAAAGTATTTAATTAATTTTTATATGTTTTCTTTTGACAAACTAAGACATTTTACTAATTTTTTTTAATAAACCTAAACCTTTAATTAAAATTCTTTTTGGTTTCTTTTCTTAACTGTCCATAGTCGTAAAATAATTATTTTCAAATTTTTTTTAATGATAACACTTAAGTCTGTCATTACCAATAAAACAAAAAAAATATAGAAAATTGAGGAAGAGAGAAGAAAACGGGTACTTCCTTAACTTCGGTAAATATTTCAAGGAATTCACGTTATGAAATAGCAAACGGATAAGTAGTATGTTTTAAGGGTTACTTAGTTAGAGTTAGTTAAAGTTAGAGGTAGAGATAGAGAGAAGTAAGTGGTCACCGCCGCCCGTCCACGTCTGGACCACCAAAGACAAATCGCCGGCCAGTAAGAAATTGGGATACTTTGAATGAATGTAATCATACGTCTTTTAAACTTAAAATTTACAGTTTTTTTTTTTATTTCAGCTGGCCGCAACGCTCTCTTTATCTGCTGTTTCGTTCTCTTTGTACAAAGTGGTCACATTTGTCCAAACAAAAGGACCGTCTCCAGACGACAGCCACTCGCCGGAAGAGACAGCTCACGTCATATTGGGATTGTATATATCTCACGCCTACTCCATGTTGATATTTTTATATTATTTCGCCATCAGCTTACTTCTAATCATTGGAGTTCATAAGGTGAATATTTCATTAAATCCTTCACCTACTACCAGCCATCTTCTATTTACTTGTAAAGGTCATAACGAACGTCGAGTAGAATTTAATAGAATATTTTATTGTACCCGTAAAATTATACCAATTATATTAGTGCATTAAGCAAAGCAAATATCATACAAAAAATGAAATGTTTTGATAGTGATCGCTTGCAGGCAACCTCTGAGCAGAGGACATACTAAACGAAATAGTGTCGTGGAGTGGATAAACTTAATGTATTTCTAAATAATAAAACCGTATTTTAGGATACAATGGATCAAACAACTGATTCGAATCTGGCATAAACCTAACACAAGGTGCGTTCTAACTCAGCACTCGAAGAGTGTCCCATGTAACTGACTTTACCTGTTCTGGTTGTAATTTGTTTACGTTTCGTACAATAACAAAATTCCCGTTCGACATAAAGACACAACATGTTGCGATTGCCAGTAAAGTAGGTAACTATTTTTTTTTATGATAATAGCCGACAAACGAGCAGACGAGCCACCTGATGGTAAGCGGTTATCGTCGCCTATGGACATCAGCAAGACCAAAGGTATGAGAAGAAATGAGAAGGTAAAAAAGGAAGGAGGTACTGGCTCTCAAGCCCCCAGCCGGAACACGACGAGTCGTTTGGCGGCTGACTCAAGCAGGGGTGGTAGCTAACCAGACGGGCTTCACGTAAAGATAATAATAACAATGATAATATTAACGACTTAATAATAATATTAATAATATAATCTTTACCCGAAGCCCTACCACCAAGCAGGCTGGCTTCTGTCGCCTTTTACGACACCCTGTTCTGCCAGCGTGGGATTGGGGGGAGTATTCTAGGCCGCCCCAATACGGCCATGTATATAAAACGGTCCAAGTCAGTGCTCAGGAATAATCCTTCTGTGATCAATTTTGTCTGGTCTGTTTGTGATTTAAAGGTCGTTGCAGTGAAAAAATTCTAGTTGAAATGCTGTTTATTTACTATTTCCGTATCCTTTATTTTATTCATACAGGGTAATTGGATAATTTTAGACACTTAAATGTACTAGACGTGAAGCGAAAGGAGCTCAAAAATTTAAAGCATTCTAACACCGGTGCATCAGTTCCTCTATGAGTTTGAGCCTCGTTCTTCTAATAGCGCCAGTAAAAAGTGATTCTAAATGCATGGCGTATCAAAAATGGAACTGCTTAACTGTCCACGCTAACTTCTGCAACTCTACTAATAGATCCTTTTCAGAAACTCGGTTAGTTAACGGTTTTCATAGAAGAAAAACACTACTTGACTTTTCTAAGACAATGTAACTACTATTTCCTTGTAATATTTGTTATATTATAATTAACAACTATTTAGACTTCATAGATACATAAGTCCTCTATTTGATTTCAGAAAAAAGCTAGACTTATGAGATATTACTACCACACCGGGCTCTTCCTTCTCGGGCTCGCGTTAGTGTTCGCTGTTTTGGCAACTATATTTCTACACTATTTAGCTACTGTTGGCATATTAAAGTGGTGCTGTAAGTGTTTTATTATTATTACGATTGAAACACCTTTGAGAACATTAGGCAGTAATAGTAGTCTTGTGGCTTGTTGGTTAGTTGCCCCTACAAAGGGCGCACGTTCGAAAAACTATGATTTTCAGTTGCACTAGTGAGGGAAAATATTGGGAGAAAACCTGCTTATCAACGAGTTTTCTGTAATGTTTTTTGCATAAAGTCCACCGATCTGCTAGACACTTATTAGGTCTCACATTGTAAGAGGACACCCAGACCGTTAAAGGAGACCCACAGGAGAGTAATTCTGATGTCGTTTATAAATACAAAATACGGTTAAGCCCATTCAAACAAGGGCTCCCCGTGCAAAGAATTTACACAATGATGCCGACACCTTTAATCTGAAGACAATCAATTCTGCTTAACAATTGTTGAAAAGTATATGAATTGAACCTTTACGTCTTGCCCAGATAATTTGAACGTATAATATATTTTTATTATATTTCAAACAAATTATCTCAATCTACAAAATTTAACTTCATAAGGCATACCGTATGAGTGTATATCTACTGTAAATGTATAATTCTAAACATTTTGTTTTCAGTTATCTTATTTTACTGCATTACTGTGGTAAAAAGTACATATTTGGAAATCGAGGAGCAAAATAAACCACCGGTATACGAAATGAAAACTCTTAACAGTTCGCAACAAGATCCTCTGATGGTATAAATTGTATTGTTATTGTTTATACTACACTTATATAGTTTGTACAAAATTTGGTAGGTAATTATATACAGCATATTTAATTTTTACTTATATAATTAGGTATTGTATTGATTTTATTAAAATATATTTTTGTATAACCAGCGAAGAAAGATGTTTTATATAAATCCTTTAGACTTAGCTTTTACTTTCTAAATGAAAATGCAAAAATTGTTTATAATTTTTTATATCCATAATAGACTAATTTACAATCATAAACAGAAATAAATTGGTCAAAAAATACTAAATACCATACCTTTTTTATCACAAATAATACTGTACCGCCGAATTACAACTAACTTCTGTTAGAGTCTCAGAGTTTACGAAAAAAAGATGCTTCAACAGCCATATACGAATCTATTTTAGGTCTAGTGTTCGAAAAATTTCGAATTCGTGGAAATAGTGAAGCGTCGTATCAGCTAAGGAGGTTGTCCATCTCAGGTGATATTAGTTCGAAGAAATATGTCTTTTCATATATGTACAAAAATTACTAAACATAACGAGAGATGGCGTTGTTTACAATAAAATTTAATGTAGGTTAGTTAAGAGTATTTAAGAGTTTTCTCGATGGTTTTAAATGTTTTAGTCTAGTAACATCGTAATAATATGTTTATTTTTAATTTTACTAATCAACATTATAATAAATGAGTATAAAATAAAATATAATAATTTGGAGTCATTATCATAGTTAAACCGGAAAGTACGACTGCCATTTTGTTCAATGTAAAACGGCAAACGTCACAAAACACATATTATTATTATTTATTACGACATTTGTTTGTAATTTTTCTGTTTTTTATGATTTTTCACTCCCATGTCATAGCAATAATTAAAATTCCGATACCCCGCTTACGCGTTGACCCGCACTTGTTTATTTGGACTGCTTTGTTTTGCCATGTGATCAGACAGTGTTAATATACTATAACGACCAGCTAGTAACTCTAAACAATGGATCTGGATCCTTGTACTATTTTTTATTGTAGCAGTTCAATTGCATTAAAGTATACATAAATTTTAACCAAGGATGTTTGAGAAATAAATTTATCATTTTTGCTACCTAGTGTTTATATTTCCATAGAATAGACTTGGTTTTTGTTTTTCAAGCTCAATTATTATGTTCTAAGAGCTAAGTTACTAATTCTATTCTACTACACACATAAAAATAGAAAATATTTTTTTAAATAGGTACCCTTACAGCCCTAAACCTTTCATGAAGCTTAAGGTAACACATTAACAGATATCGCTGCTACGCACAGAGTTTGAGTGACGTTTCTATTTCAGTTATACAAAATATACTCTTTGGTCCACCTGATGATCCTATCGTCATTGTATTAAATAGTCTATGCCAGTGACGCTAATATCAAGTGTATATATAAGCTATGGATTTATATATACCATAAAGATAACAAGTTTAGTTTAACCTGTAGAAAGTGGAATGTTGAGTTGTCAATTTTGTCATTTTGATTTAATAATTAAAAAAGATAAACTGAACGAAGAGTACCTTTATAAAATTTGTTTAAAAGCGAAAGTATTAAATTGCTAAAATCATTCTGATAATGTTTATGAAAATCACCATTGAATGATACGAACAACACTGTAGAACATTAAATAAACTAAAATGTCGAGTAAATACATTCCAACCCCCAGCGGAGTTGCACAGAATCAGGTTTGTACAATTGTTTGTTATTATTATAAATAATATACTATTGAAATTAAGAAAATCTGTTTTATTACTTAAATTTTTTTTAGCTGATACAATGGATAAACGATGCCGGCATGACAGAAGGAAAGAGAAAAGCAGATTTATTGCGAAAAATAATAGAGGTGATATTGCACCAAGCGTCACAAATGATACCGGTTTTTATGGACAATATATTGAGCTATGTCAGTGATAAAAGTACCGAAGTGAAAAAACAGGTGATAACTTTCATCGAAGAAATAAGGTAAAGAGTGAGAAATCAAATCATTGTTACATTAGAATGATAAATTTAGGTTATTGGTCAAAGCTTTATATTGCATGTTCGATACTTAATGGGGTTATATTAATAAAAATGTGGTGACAATTATTTTATGCTCCATAGTGATGGCTAGTTATTATTGTATTTGATCAACATGTAACAGTAAACAATATAATTGTATCTTTCAGCAAAATCCATTCAGAGCACTTACCTAAAGTAGTGAATCATCTCCAGGTACTGGTCACAGATTCAGTGATCGCTGTCCAAAAGCGAGCAATACAGGCTGCTAGTATTGTGTACCAGAGTGCTCTTCAATGGATATGCCAGGGGAATGCAAACATTGGTGATATGCAATTTGTATGGGAACATCTTACAAAGTTAAAGGTATTCATACTCTTCAACTGTGATACAACTAGTACACTAGTAGAAGCCCTGTCTGTTAAGTTATATTCCTGAGTGTAGGTTTCGATTGGGGTCAATATATAGTGTAATACAACCTGTAATACAAGTAGTACTTGTGTAGGGTTTTGCTTATTAAGGTTTATTTGTTTAATAAAATACAAATTTAAATGCGCACACTCCACTGTAAGAAACCTTATTATATAGTAATATTTGACACATATATATATATATATACATAGAAGCATGACTTGTTTGTTGCTATGACGTCAGTTCACACAAATTAAAGTTGGTATATATGTGGCTGTAAATGAGTTGCTGAAATGAATTACATCATTGTTATTTCTTTTTGAACTCTACTATTTACATCTTAGAATCCAAGCAGTCAATGTGTTGAGCTAACTGATAAATAACAAGCTTTATTCTATGACTGTATCCTGCCTAAATGCATTTGGAAACTGTATAGAGTGCCAAGGTTTTTACTTATCACATTCTAGCGGTAGAGAGTTATAGGTTAGAATGAAGACTCTTGATTAGTTACAGGCATATTGTTTAAAAAGGGTTGAAACCTGTTTCATAAGTCTGTATCTATGTAATATAAATCAATTTATTGCCTTAATCAACTACTTTGATTGAATATAAGAAGTTATTCTGCAGTTTATCAGTTGATTTTTAAATTTGTCATGCAAGTTTTGCAATAGTGTTTATAAGTCACCATTTATCTATAAATCAATATCATATCCCTTATCTTTGTGCCCAATGCTGACCAATATGCAAAGTAACAGAGCCAAGCCCATTCAATTGGAAATTACTTGGACTTAATCCACCTAATTCTGATGGAATATGTATGTTCATGGTGATTAGTTTCTGTACCTACACAGTGAGCTGCAAATCATACTTTACATTTAATCGGCAAAATTTACCACAATATTAATTGCAATGTGGGAGTGCCTTATACCATGTAAAATAGGTTCTCTGGTTCCATCTCGGCCATTAATATCTGTGAAATCCCTATTGTTACAAAAATATATAGTGTAATATGACATCTTTGTGTGTTACAGTTGTTGGTGCTAAATATGATAGATAATGACAATGAGGGTATAAGGACTCATTCAATTAAGTTCCTTGAAGAAGTGGTGAAGATACAGAGCTCTGGGGAAGGTTTTGAAGAAGAGTTCAGTCTAGACAATGTGCCGAGCAACCTTTCGTTTATAAATAGAAAGGCATTGGAAGAAGAATCTGAGTATGTATTTGTATTAGTTAAGAACAAAAAAAATTATTCTAAATAGTCTCAGGACATGCTAATTATTGTCTTGCTTTGTGTGTTATTATTGAAAGTTATTATTATTATATAAATATTTAGTTTATCTGTTTATATTCCATAAATTTATTTACATGAAATGCTTATATGAACCCACACCAAATATTTACTTTATTATCTGTTTATATTTGGTAAATTTATTTACATGAAATTCTAATATGAACCCACACCATCACTGGAATACTGGTATCATGCCACCAATATACTAATGAGACATCACAAATAATCAGAACTCAAAATCAAAAAGTTGTCTCTCTAATCACTGAGATGTACAATATTTTACATCTGATTATTATATTACTTGTACCATTTGGAAATTCCATGGAGATGGACTCATTTTCCGGGAAGAAGATTATTATAGATTCTGACCTACAATATTAGTAACAAATATGTCATATGTGTACAGACACTTGCAGATAAGAAATACATTCAAATTTTTAAGCCTCTATATTGATAATAAAATGCAGCCTTTTCTGCCTTATCAGTGCTTGAGGTGGGATTGTATCCCATCTGATGGTACATATCTGATGGTGCATTAACTTAGAAAAAGCCTATTCACTCTTACTTTGAAATTATTTTCACTGTAATGGGATGGAAACACTAATGCGGTTAGACTTCTAATCCTTAGTGGTACACAAAAAGTTTCAAAAATTTATTGCATGTACAATTTTGGACCCTTTATACTTCTATTATTGCTATATATATGATCAAGCTCTGATTATCATAGTAATACTTATAAATTAAGTATGAATTATATTTTTACAGTACAGCAGCATCAGACAATTTCATAAGTCATAAATATGTTCTCCGGTCAAAAAAACAGAAAAACAGACTTAAACATATCCTTGTTCGGCATTGGTTTCTATAATGATGAAATGCTATTATTTTGTTCCAGGCACATTTTTATGCTCCTTGTGAAATTCCACAATTCACAACACATTTCAAGCGTCAATTTGATGGCCTGCATGACGTCGCTATGTCTCTTAGCGAAATGCCGACCCCGATTCATGCCGCGAGTCGTGCAAGCGTTACAAGACCTCCACACAACTCTTCCACCGACGTTGTCGCAGTCTCAAGTAAACTCAGTCAGAAAACATTTGAAAATGCAACTACTGACTCTAATCAAGCACCCATCGTCTAATGAAATGCTGCCCCAACTCACTCAGTTGCTGTTAGATTTGGGTATGACGACACAGGAATTAAACAAGGCAGTATCTAAAGACAGGCGGAGTAAACGCTTAGGGGAGATCAAGAATGGCGACACACCAGCAAAGCGGTATAGAATCGATTCCCCCCAGAGCAACAGTCAAGGTAGCGACAGCAATAGCCGAACTGAATTTATCCAGTTCGATGACGATAATTCTCAACATTCAACAAAGTTAACGGTCACCGATGACTCTTTGTTCGATGGCATCAATAATGTGGAAAATGTTGTCAACTTGGTTATGTCGACGTTACTTAATCATCTTCCAGATGCAATGCCTCCAAGCTTTGTAAATGTGTACAAGCCCATTCCGAATGCTGGAAGCAAAATTCAAAAAAAGAATTTAGCCAAAATGATATTAGCCTTGACTAAAGATGATTACGCGCTTGCGCCCTCCACAGTTCCGCCGCTCGCCCCTATACAACCGTCACTATCGGACTTGGCCGCAAAAATACCTCTACTAAGAGAGGATGATGAAAAGACAACTCTTAAAAACGCAGTGGCAAAACTCCAAGAATCTACTAAAGCAGATAAGCAAATGGAAAATGCGGTTTCGAAGCTTATGGAGGAAACGAGACAGGAGTTTTTGAAAGAAGAAGAAAAGAAGTCCAAGGAAAATGAGAAACCCTTACCGCCAGCGACGCCTACCGTTCCAAGGTTAAAGCAGAAAGTGAAGCTTTTAAAACTGCAGGAGTTAACTCGGCCGATACCTAAGGAGATCAAAGAAAAACTGATGTTGCAAGCAGTTGAAAGAATCCTACGAGCGGAAAAGGAAAGTGCAATAGGTGGAGCGGCACAAATCCGTGCCAAGTTCATAACGATCTTCGCGTCGAGCTACACGCCTGATATCAGAGACTTAGTACTCGATTATATTTTGGAGGATCCAGTGAACAGGATAGACTTGGCGATGTTGTGGTTGTACGAGGAGTACGCCTACATGCAGGGCTTTAATCGTCTCCCAGTGACACTGCAGCCAAGAGTTCATGAAAAACACGATCAGAATTATAATCAACTTTTGTGTGCGCTAATTACGCAGATTTGCGAACGCGGGGATCCTGCAATGGAAAGTAGTAAGGATGTTCTATTGAGGAAGATATTTTCGGAGTCTCCATTGGTGACTGACGAAGCGGTTGACTATTTGAAGCATATGGTGGCAGAAGACAAAATGGCGTTATTAGCCTTGGAAATTCTAGAAGAGTTATGCATAATGAGACCTCCACGAGCTCACAAATACGTAACGGCATTAGTTTGTCATGTTTGTAAGTATAATTGCAATTTTCTTCTACAAATATTTATTTTGAGTTTAGTAGCTATTTTGATTTGTTTAAAATTATAGGTATGTTGATATTGATAGATATCTGAAATTCATTACTGCTTTGTGTAGTGAAGGTATCGTAAGGATCGCGGCTTATCCGAAGTTGCGTACGGATAGCGCGTACGTTGGTACGCGTAGTCGGTTATGCGTATCCCGGAACGCCATGTGTATACTTGCTACGGATACGCTCTTGGAGTACGCGAGCCGCCGTCTGACGCGCACGCCTCGCACGCAATATTTGAACGGCAAAGTGGATAGACGCGCGTGTTCACCGTGTTTCAATTATGAAAATGTTATTGAATTAATTCAACTTTACGAATTTCACCGGGTGTTGTGGGGTAGGGGGGGTAGTTTATATCTCGCATAAGCCTATTTCCATGCTGTAATCTGTCACGATATAATTTTCTTATCCAACATCGAGCTTCTGATTGTTTCTCTTTTTCTTATTTAAAATGTGTAGAATAATGAGTAATGCCGCAGCAGTGGTGCACGCAACCGCTATGTCCCTGTGACACATGGCGGACGACTGGCCCAGGTCGCGTCCAGGTTCGCGGCGGTCCGCGCAGGAGCTGTACGCGTACCCAGTGGACGTTGGCCACGTATACCGACTACGCGTAACTCAGGAACGGGCTATCCGTTCCCTCTGGTTTTTCCGTAGTGTTTTCAAAAGTGCAAAGACTACCCAGCGGCACTTGTCGGCTGGGCGGACAGTGGCCTCCCATCATGTTACGGAAGGAGACTGGAGTCCAGCATTGGGACAGTTCAAATTGTTGTTATGAAAATGATATTAAATTCCAGTAAACGAAAACGAAGAAATCCGGGATGTGTGTCTTAAATCATCACTCAAGATGTACGAGCGAGGGAGTGATTCTGTCAAGAAAGTTATAGAGAAGCATGCACTACTGTACCTGGGTTTCATCACGCTGGGTACTCCGCCCCCGGAGCTGTCGGGCGCCCGGCATATCAACAGGCCGTGGAACGACGAGCTATACCGATTGTGTCTCAACTTGGTTATGGCTTTGTTCCCTCACCAGGAAGGTAGGCTTTTTGTGTTGATGCGTAGGAAACTAGTATATGGATCGATTTAAAACGCTACCGACGCCACCAGATTATTACCAGCTATGAATGATATGATGTATCATGTATGTATGTTCATGTATGTGAAATGCTTATTGTATTTGATAAAACTAAAGTGCACATGGGCTTGTAAAGCAATCGAATTGTGTGTTCCAGTTTTTGGATACATATCATTGATGTATACTATGCTTTATATCACAGTCTAAAATTATCTGGATACCTTGGCCAATAAGTAATAATTTCCTATTTCCTTCCTATGATTCAATGAATGCATTAAAAGGACTGTACTGAAAATCAGCGTTATGGTAAAGCGAGCGAATTCGGTATTTGTGAGACTAATAATAGGAATAAAATAAAAAAATTATTGTGATATCAATTAACGTGTTGGTAATTTCAAATAGTTATTTTTTTCATTCTAATAATATTCCATTTCCAGACCTGATAATCGAAGTGGCCCGGATATACGGTTTCGCCGGGGCCGAAGCGAAGCGGTGCGTGCTTCGCGCGGTGGAGGGGCCCATTCGGGCCGCCATAGCGTCCGCTACCTTCGACACGACGATGAAGCCCGCGTTTCAAGCCCTGCTCGACGAGTGTCCGCGCGGCGCTGAGACTCTGCTCACAAGACTCGTGCATATACTAACGGAGAAAGGTGATTGAATTATTTCGTCTCGTTATCGGTTTTTGAAACTAACTTTTATATTAGTTGTACATTAATAATTTTGTTGATTAATTGTGAATGATTTAGTACCATAAAACCATTCACTCAAGAATGGATTAAGGCTCTTATACAATTATAACTGACTTAATTTAATAGTAACGATACCCTTTCTAGCTCCTCCTTCGCCGGAGCTGGTGGCCAGGGTTCGCGAGTTGTACGCCACTCGCGTGTCCGATGTACGGTTCCTTATACCAGTGCTAAATGGGCTCAGCAAGAAAGAGGTATGTGTATACATTTGACAATAAATCATTGGCAACACTGTTAAATAGATAAACATAAGACAAACGTATTGGTGATGCTGCCGCTCTTGATCCAACTTTATTGTTAGAGAGACAAAGTGCAAAATCGTTTGCACTAATAATAAAACAGTTAGTGTTCTAATTTAAATCAACCATAACCCACGAATCGCTTAGGTGTACGTATCTAATTCTAACCATATTTTACTCAGAGGACTAGCAAAATTTGTTGGTTACGTCTACAGAAAGCTCCTCCTAAATTGGATTTAGTAAATTTGACAAGCCGTTAAAAAGCCACGTGCGGCGAAACCAACCTACACCAATCGACACTAACTCGACTTTCGAATTAGTCTCGATTCTGAACTCGACCTTTCTCGACGTTGAAATGATATTTTCCAATTGTTTACAGATATTAGCTGCTCTACCGAAACTGATTAAATTGAATCCTATTGTCGTCAAGGAGGTCTTCAACAAACTCCTGGGGCTGCAGAATCCAAATGAAGAACACCTGCCAAGTAAGTATATATATTATATTACTTTATAGCCTCAATATATAAAACTAGACATATTCAAGACAAAATAATCTATTGGATTATTTTACGATAATAATATATAGTTAACGTGTACAACTACATTTGTCGAACTTCCCACCGAATTCTTATGTACTAGCGGTCCGCTTCAACTACGTCAGGGTTTAACGGTTAATTGCTCATGTACATATATACATGGTATATAACCGATGTCTATCCGGAATGACCTGCCTTTAAAATGGTAACAGAATTCAACATTAAGGTGCTGTGGTTGCAGCGATTACCCTCTGCATACACAATAACTGACAAATTAACACTATAATTTGACTGGCTTGTTTGTTATACAAAAATTTGTAATTATTTCTTTTTTTGATTCAATTTTTATTCTTTTAAAATGAATATTTAAAAGTTGCACAAATAGGAGAAAGAAGTTGCAAATGTTGTCCATAACATCATGTAGTCCAAGCATGAACAACACGCGGCCCGCCAAGAATTTCTAAAATTGAATTTATTTTATCAATTCTTATGTTAACTAGCTATTTTAGCAATTCTTGTGTTTCTTGAAAGGCGTGAGTGCAATATTATTGTCAAAAACAATAAGAGATAATCTATGTGCGACACCCCAAAAAAAATATTTAATTGACCCATTGATTAAAAAGGTTGCTCACCCCTGATGTAGACCATCTATAGATGTAAGCTCGATAGGTCATAAGGAGAGTGTGGCAAGTCAAGCTGACACTATGAAGGAGATGTATTTGATACTTTTGTTTAGCACGCTAATTACCTCACTGCCATGTTATGATACTATATTGAAAAAATTGTGATCAGATTTATTGAAACTAATTAATAATTATATTTACAGTAATGACATGTAAGTAAAAATATTTTATTACACTTATTTTAAAACAAGTGGCCTTTAAGTATCAGATAGATATTGTGTCACATAACGGGTACTAACGAGTATGTTTATTTCGCAAGCGAGTCTTGTGGGATACAAGACGGTTTAAACGGAATTTAACCATCCATTTATATGAATGAACTATTTATATACAAATTTTTTGATCGTGAAGATAAGTATATATATTTATTCATCTATTAATGAATTAAATTGCAGTTTCACCAGAAGAATTACTGGTCGCCTTACATCTTATAGACCCGAACAAGGCAGACTTGAAGTACATCATCAAGGCAACGGCTTTATGCTTCGCTGAGAAACAGACGTACACGCAGGATGTAAGTAGCCAAGCCCCTGTATGAACATAATTGATACATACTTGAACTTGACAATATATTTTGTGGTAGCCATATTGGCCATATTAAATAAATAAATTGAAACATATGTATTTAAATAATCATGTTTATGTAATATTAAAAAATATAGTGATTTTTTTTGTATGACTCAAATCGTATAGCCAAGCGAGGGGTCCTTGATTCGATTTATGACATCGGTCGACGTCTCCTTGACAGATGTTTGTTCTCGAGTCATAGGTGTTTGTAATGTGTGTGTTGTGTGTCACGTGGTGGATATTAGCAACATAGGTAGGTGTGAGTGTGTGAGTAAAAGTGTTTTAAAATGGAAAGTTGCACCACAGGTGTTGTCAGCAGTGTTGCAGCGGTTAGCTGAGGAGCCAGAAATCCCAGTTCTGATGATGAGAAGCGTCCTGCAGACGCTCACGCTACACCCTGGTCTGGCGCCACTCGCACTCAATATACTTCAGCTACTGATCGAACGAGAGGTAACTTGTAGTGTCAGATACAATAGAATCCCATACAATACAAACATCCTTTATTGTACACCGATCAATCACACACATTCACGGCAATATAAATCTTATCACTCACTAGAGTTTTCTTCCATTCACCATTATTAAATAAAGATAACTATTACTATTATTTATTGGCATAATGATAATGCTAGTAAAATATCATTAATATAAATAAGTGTTCAGGGTAAAAAGAAAGGAGTAGGGGTGTACAATTATAAAACTATATGTATACGTGTACAAGTAAACATACAAAATATACTTAATCTATAGACTCTACTATAGTCGGCATATGTTGTTCATCTGTTGGTCATCCGTGGCGATCCGGTTATTTATCTATGGATTTTGTAGTGCAGGATACTCCCTGTGCCTCCGTTATAAGGAATAATGGTCGTCGTTTCTGGTCGATTTAATTAATAAGTCGTTTATAAATACATAGTTATATCATTAATTATTTTATAAATTTTTACATACTAAGGATTAAATGTATTCCCTGACAGTTCTGTGAAATACAGCAGGATCCGAAAAAAATAAGTCCAAATTAGGACTGTAAACCTGTAACCCATTAAATAAGGTCAA
>DWPT01001745.1:0-17758 GCA_018251895.1 Agathymus mariae mariae
GGTACCCACAATCATCACAAGCCTAAGGTCAATGGTCAACATTTCACAATTTATTGTACACAAATGAAATTGTTAAAACTCATACAACAATTACACGAAAAATACGGCGTCGTATTTTTTTTTTCACAACATTATCATTACTCACACGACGCTATTTCTTTCAAATACGTATAAACGTACAAATGAAATTGACTAGTCACTTATACTTGTTACTTGTTCAATTTATACTTTTAACTTTATAATAATAATTTCAAATTAAATTAAATTTATACAAATAAAGTTAAACTCAACGTGAATTACTTATTAGTATTTATATGACTTAGTGTAATTTTTAAAATAAATTACCTGTAAAAGGATACTATTTATTTATTTTTCTCTGTTAAGACTCTTTTCAGTATAGTACCAGTGTGCTGATTATTCAAATTCAATATCATTTAATAATTCTACTTAAATAAATTTATTTCTATTATAGAGTTGAATCAATGTATTTTGTATTTTTGATTGGAATGATTTGTTTGTTAAGAATCAAAAATATTATCTGCATCTATAATCAAGACAGTTATTATACTGATTATCTCTTATTGCTTATCAAAGACCAACTTTCAGTCATAAATATTATCTTTGTCATTCTGTCATTAATGAAGAAAATTTGTAGCGTTTGGTATATAAAAGAAGATACACGTATAAAATACAATTAAACTAATAAAAACTTTAGATTATATTCAAAGTTTTTGAATTAAGATTTTTATATAACGTTTAGTTTAATACACTAGGCAGGCTTAAAAAACATTCGTTACACAACATCAACATTTTTTAAAAACAATTTATCGTGTCATATTCTTTTAAGAACACATTATATTCATTTTATTACAGTTTAGTTCGAGCGAATAACTAAATGGTTAATTTATGAGCTAGGTGATTGATTGTGTCACATTTATGGATTAAAGCCGTACAAAGTCAATTTCATTTGGATTTGTTAACATACGTTATACTGAAAACAGGTCGTATGGTCGCCATTAATCAAATTTACTGTTTAGGCTGAATCAGTGGGCAAAGACGAGAATAAACAAGCTACATTAGGAATCCCACAACCCGTTTTGACTACACCTGACGAGGTATAAATATCGGCAGTAAATTTTTAACGGCACAATTTTTTTGCAGCACCTTGCACATGATCATTATAGATTTCAGAATAGCACCAGCACCTAATAATGCACTGGCACCAACTTTTAAGTAGCATATGATGTTTCCTGTGTAATTTTTATCGCAATATAATATAAGTTACAGAACAGTACTAGAAATAACAACGTAAATATAGTTTACACAATATGTGTATATTTATTTATAAAGTGCATGTTCGATTTTATAACATAAAACTATTTATGTTTCAACAGGAGTAAAAATCACTGTTTAATTGTTCCATGTTTGCAATATAATTACGCGATAATTAATAATCTCTTCTCTTTTTTATGTAGTTACAATATTTCCTGCTTTGCTTTCGCTTAATAACAATGATTGTATTTATGTTCAAAGTACATGTGGTCTCGGAAATGGTAAGCATTGAATATTTTTTTTAATTTCTAGCTGGTACTCCTACATTATTGATTGATTAATTTGATTGATATCTCTTTAGAAGATTCAAGATTTAAGAAGATTCTTGTATCCATTATAGTCTGCAAGTTAATCTCACAGTTTAAAGAGGCTATTATAATTCTTAAGGATAAAACATTCAAATAAACGCCATAAATAATTACAGAAAGTTGCGGCTAAAGAAGAACAGGTGGAAGAAGAGGTGAAGAAAGCTAAAGTTACTAGTGTTAAGAAAAAAGCAGAAGATCTGCCTCAAATCGCTGACTATGAAAGGCCAGACCTTGAAAAGTATGAAAAAATATCTCCAACTCCGACTACGAAAGAAAAGCCCGAAAAAGTAATTTATCATTTGAAACAATACTTAAATAATTAATAAAATATTTAAATAAATATTTGACTCATTTGTGTAAATGTTATTATATAGCCGGCAGAGAAACTGAAAGTTCCCGAAATCAAGGCTCCCGAAGAGCAACCACCAGCACCAAAAATTGAAGTCGTTCGAGAGAAATCTCCGAAACCTGAGGCGCTAAGAAAACCTTCACTGGCCCCCGGTGCACCTGTCGGACGACGAGGATCTCTCATCCCTCCCCCAGAGGAGATGGGTAGACGTCCTTCCTTAATTATAAGCGATGAGGTAACGTTTCACTTTGATCACTATATTACTACCATAGTTTATTTTAGATTTAAGTTGATCTTCAAAATTTACAACCTATATAGCTCCATTACAAATGACATCAATATGAACAAAGGTATGAATAAATATTTAGATGTATCATTTAATTGTGCCGTCCAGACTAGCTAGACTAGCTTAGTTAATATTGTTAGGTACAAATATCGAGATTGTAGTTGGCAAAAAATTATGTTGAATTATTTACTAACCTGATTTTGTTTAATAATCGACGTCTTGAATCTTGTCGATATTTACACCTAACCAGTTACAAAATTTTATGCCACCCGTAGACACCCTGTTCTCTCAAGCCGAACCCGTAACACACACCCCAAATATGCCCTATAAATTCTAATAATCATCTATAAAATGATGATGCTTCACATCAAACCACAAAATGCTTTGGTGATTATTGATGTTAGTGAGTTCATTGGTTTTGAGCTTAGACTCCTTCACTCCTCGCTTTTAGTTGAGTACTGAGCATATCGCACCATTTTAGCACAAACAATTAGGAATACAGGCAGTTAATTAGATATTAAGATCGTACAAAACGTAATCCACAGGAGAATAGAAAACTAAGACCTGGTGAGGTGATCGAAGAGAAGAAGGTAATAGCAAAACTGCTATAAATATTTCGTGAATGCTGTCCGTTATAATAACGCCGTGAAAAAAGTTTAACTGTATTTTTGTAAAAGGAATTATCTAAATGCATTTGCATCCGACGCGGTTTAAAACATTCTTGGCGTTCGTCTGGATAATGACATATCAGTCAGTACAGGCGACTGCTCTATCTTCAACTCAACTTTAATTCCAATAAGTTATATTCCAAATACACAATATAAATAATATTATATGTTGTTATCCAGGACTTCTCTGATAAAATTCGTAAAAGGCACAGAACTAAATTGCACACAATTTTGAGATTCGAAGCACAAAAATAAACTGCACAGCTTGTAAGCACGTCCGCACACAAATAATGGTCGAAACGATTGGTCGTTTAAATGAGGTCCTATAGAAAAATAATTCCAAGATATGGTATGTGTAAGAAAATATTTCTTGCATACTACGACGAACAGGAAACTAACTAACAATTAACATGAAAATGACGCAACATATAATATAACAATAACTTGCACTGCTAAGGTCATTGCACCAAATAATGCAGAATAGGGCAGGGATCATGTAGGTCACCCAGGTTCGGCGGCAGAGAGACTAGGTAGGCAGGTTATTTCATTAAGGGGATATTATCAATATTTTTTTACAAAAACAGGTCACCAAATTACGTCCTGGAGAAGTAGTAGACGAGAAAAAGGTGAGATCGTTTGGGTCTGGTCAATTTTAGGTGGACGCTGCTCGCTTTTGCAAAGCATTTTGTTATTCTTTCTTTTTTTTTATCTTATTCAAATTTTATATTATCTGACTCTTAAGATTTTCACATACATATTATTATTGACAATTGTTTACAACACATACATGACATACTCGTACTGAACTCACAACAGATTATATACAACCTACGATTTTTCAGCATACCTCACAAACATGTTTTAAATCAAGTAATACAAGCCATTTAGAGATTTCATAAAAATATGCACAGATATACTGAACAGTATTAGTAACTTTTCCATTAGATTCCATGTATCTGTTGTTTCCTATCGAGTTAGAAGCCGCTTTGCCGACTGGCGGGGAATATACTCCGAATCTGCTGAATTTAGTTTGATCCTGTCGTTTTTTTTAAATAACTATTTCTCATATGTATTGATCGAACACAAAGAATTTTGGTTGAAAAAAAAATGGAAAATTTTAATAAATAGTTATTTAAAAGACGAAGCTTTCTAGTTTTCTTTAGAGATGCTTTTATTTCCGATTTTCCTTTAACATATTTTTTCTTATTTTACACTATTCAACTAACAGCAATTTTTTTATAAAATTGAACACTCAAAGAACATTATACGAATAAAAATATCAAAGTTCTAACAGTTTAATAAAACTATTCACTTATACAACTCCAAAATATGTTAAAAAGTAATAAATTAAACCTAGATTTTTTAAATAATTTGCTACACAGTTTTGAAATTTTTGGTAACATTCCAAAAACCTATACTTTAATTACTAATTCATACACTACTACACTATCATGTACATATAGATATTAATTGTTTTCAAGCACAAAATTAACAGTGAATGATTTACTAAAACAATTATTTTTTTTCAAAAAAGAAACGAGGCAGGCCGGGTGAAATCGCGGATGAGGTATACAAGTGTGGAAAATATATGTTTAGATTTCAATGTTATAGACAAATACAACTTATAGATTCGTGGCTAACATAGAATTTTCCAAAGTGATTAATTTTTAAGTGTTTAAGTTAAAATCGCGTGAAATTTGCAAGAGCATTCAATGAAGCCAGTTATATAACGACATAAAACGTATTATGATTGGTTTCGTATAAACAGTATACATAAGGAAGATCAAATTTACGAAATTTGTTAACATCACCGTATTAAACGAATAATGTAAATAAATAGTGCAATATAACATCTTGTCATTCTAACTTTTCTAAGAAACTAAAATTAGCGAACCTCTAAATGCGAAACAAAATACCAATCTTAACTTATAGAAGCATGCATGTTGTTTTAATAATAAAAACAATATATTTTCTGATCTTGGATTTCTTAAATAAACATCGTAATTTGAAATACGAAAAACGAAAAGCATCGAAGTAATAAGTAAGAAGATCCGAAAATGATTGTTTAAACAATACGCTCTTAAACCACGCTACTCTTATAACATGATTGTAAGACTTAAAACAATGTATTTCTTCTAATTCTTCTTGAAAACTCTATATTAAATGTTGATCTGTAATTCAATTACATTTCTTTGATATTTTTTATGTTACTAAACGTTATTGAGATGCCACAAAACATATGAAAATGATTGTAAACGTGTACCGACATTCCAATGCACTGTCGTGTCCAATTATGTCGTAACAACCGATTATAAATCAAACCGATATAGAATCGCATTCTAAACAAAGATTCTATTATTATCGATCAATAAATATAGATTAGTGCCAAAATTTGTCTCCATGACGCAAATGATGCAACTCTGTATATCTTTTGATAATAGACTGCGTCATCGTAGTGAATTGAATATAACTCAAAAAACAACACGATGAACAAAAATTCTACTGGGAAGTATATTAAACTGTTATTTATAAAAAATACAACAAAAGTCAATTCAAGCGTATTACATTTAAAATTGGTACTGAAAGAAAATTATTGCCTCTCGTACCTATTAATAGAAGACAGTACCATAGATGAAAGATAGAAATTCCGTATTGTCATTCAAAATCAAACGTAGGTGTTTTGAAGTGATGTATTGATCGCCCTTAACACCGACATTAAAGATTAATCATTATTATAAAATACGTTACAGTTATGGAAATTGACAAATCAAACAAACGTAGATATGTTTCACCTAACAATGGCCTACTGAGATATATTAGAGTAATTCTGATAGTTTTGAATGATTGATAGCTTCTTTATAAATATGGCTCTAAGAATTAGGCCAAGAACTAACTCAAGGTGATCTTTAATCTACAACCCTAAACTGCCGTGAGATGTCAGAGCGGTTGAAATATGGGCGTAACGTTGTATTGTTAAAAATACGTTTGCAATGAATTTACCAGCCATATGTTACATATAAATTTGCCTAAACATATATTCAAATCAAAATTGTTAGTAAACATATTTTTATCTGTATTAACAAATCACGTAATTATTCCTTCATTTAGACTTTTAAAAATAGATTAATTGATGAATTGATCCTTCTAATACAGCTGATCAATTATAGATTAATGTCTTGAAGTTCGAGTGTATAAAACTTTAAATATACCCTAATTTTACCTTATTAAGTTATAAAATAGAAATTCCACTATTTTAAGACGAAACTGATCATTGATTTTCTTAAATTTTAATTTAATGCAATTATATGAAGTATCAAAATTACAGCTTGAATGAACTTCTAGTACTTAAATACCACCTTACTTGTAAAATGTAATCGAGATAAATGCTTCAAACTGCTTCTTATCTGACAAAAATACTGCAAAATTAAAATGTACTAATAGGCTTAAGCGTCTATGATAACTTCAGATAAAAATATCGATCCTAAAGTATGAAGATTTGAAATGAAAACAAAACTTTAGAAAAATAAAAAATGTAATAATAATGGACATCCTTTAATTAAAAGACATAAACACAGGACTAGCACATATAAATAAAATAATATGATAAATGATATATATTATATTTATCAATAATTTTATATTGCCATTAGTAATAAAGAACTAGTGAATGTTGTTAATTAATTATACTAAATCGACAAAATTAATTCTAAGATTTCTGAACAAAAGTATGCAGATGGAGACTTGCAGATTGAAACACCAAAATATGACATAGATAGCAAAATACTATAGATAGTTCTAGCCACGATTGATAGACGTGACTGGGGAGAGAATACCTTATGTGATGCGCGTGGGCCGGTTATTCTTACTGTGGGTTGATCACAATGCTATTATCACAGGAAAATTTGGCATTGAAATTTTGGCAAGTGGAATTGACTATCAGCTTGAAGTATTCATTTCTGTATCAGTTGATGGGTTTTTGAATTTAAAAAAATGTATCAATGTTTACAAACGTATAAAATTATTTTTTTTCATAAGTCAAATATGTTTCTAAATACAAAACAAATGTTTGAAATAAATTATATTTGTTTTTATATTATCAATCATTTAAGAAGGGAATACAGTATAACGTCAATAGTAAATTAAATTGTATATCAGATCTATTAACAATGTATTAACAGAGTGATCGCCTCTTTAACGATGCGAGTAAAATTCGAGGTTAGTTCGGTTTGCCAGCGATGACAATCGTTTGAGTTATAAGAATAATTATATTACTGGACGCCAATCAATCTTTCGCACCTTACGCAACTATCAATCTTGTCTACACAGAAACCGACAGCAACGCCAAACCACGACATCTAGTTATTTGTAATGAATTTACAACACCATTTGGTGTCGATATTGTTGCGTGACCTTTTTGTTTAGCCAAACCGTGCTTTAAACAATTTCCTGATACGCCCATTGGTTGAAATTAAATGTTGGTACATAGCAATATTTCAACGCGTACATATATTAAAAAGCTGATAGATTGCTACAAATGTTCATATGTCTAAGTATCTTAAAGTTCTTATGCTTATGTACGGCGAAATTTACCGCGGAAGGGACTCCAGATATCGGGCGTGGACAATTTCACACATATGTTAACAACTTCGTCCAAGTACACACATGGATGGCTCACCTTAATCTGATAATTAATTGAATTGGTCTGCTGATTTGTGTTGTGCACAAATAGATGTCCGCGCTCCCCTCACCCCTCTGTAGCAAGGCAACCACGTCTGAGCGACCCCTTCTTCAGTCTTTTGACATTCGCGCCCATTTTTAGGTGGAACGACTTATATCGAACTATCCCAAATCGAAAATTTAAAAAATTAAAATAGGGTGTAATACTTAAAAACTAACTAGATAACATTTTGAAGCATTTAATTGAGAAGCTGTAATTTTAATAATGAATAATAAGAATAGTTGGAAAATAAATGAGATCATTTTTTATTCATGTTGTAGTGTTCGTGTAAAAAAAATTGTGTGAGTTAGCTATGGGACTGTGATAATTTCTGTGATTCTGAGACACTTTATATATTAAATATCTTTGTTTTTGTTTGTTTTGTGGCATCTTGAACGATATTTATGTGCCTAACACGATGGCAGCGGTTGCAAAAAAACCACTTGCGATACCTAAACCTAAAGCAGATGCCGTAAGTATTTCAATATTTTGCTTATCTATTACTGTATCCAATTGGTTACTTTTTAGATTTCGTAAGTCATCGAGATACATTTTCTGATTTTTAAATACATTTCTTTCTCTAAAGTGACGATAAATATTAATTATATAAAAACATATTTAACGAATATTCATTAACGCAGAATAATATAATATATAATATAATAACTGAGTAAAGTAGATTTAATACAGAATCTGAGAAATTACTGTTTCTTGATTGTTGGAGGTAGCTCATTTATTTACTTACCCTCTGATTGGTATTCGTAGATTCGCGTTGAATTAATCGCAAATAATAATATTCTCATGAAAAGAAATCAAACGATTGTCACTTATTATCAACTTTAATTTAATTTTAAATGTTGTTATATTTATGAAAAATAATTTTTTACCACTATATGAAAAGTGTGAGATTTATCACATTATTTGTCTGTACGAGGCTTACTCATTTTATGATGTCGGAAGTTGGATGGTAATCGTTAATAATAAAAATTAAAGAGCACCTTCCAGGTTTTGAATTGCACGTTAAGGTGTTGGTTCCATTTGTTATCATTCTATAGCAGTAGGAGCCAGTTAATGGTGACTTTCGAATGTCACTCAAGTTGTCTATTCATCTCCACGATTAATTCAATTGCATTAGAAAAAATGCTTTTACTTATTGTTTTTATATATTTCGAATTCATTCTTTACATTGCTGGTGAAACTCACTTTTCCATTGCATTACATTAGTATGTCCTCGGCAATGAAACTTTTTAACTGCTCACAACTCGGCAGCCGTTTAACAAGTTCCTGACTAGTGAGATAGTTAATCAATTTTAAGAGCCATAATAATTCTCAGATGTAATTATTTCTCAGCATACGTTCAACACTTGCGCCACATATATCAGGAAGTCCAGATCTTCATTGCCGGGTCATTTGGCTAACGCGTATGATCCACCGCATCTGTCATAACAACTAATGCGTCTTGTATTTAGTTACAGGATAATTTTTCAATCTATATTTAATAGAATCTAAATTGTCAGAAGTATCTCGGTGTCTTACATGTAAATGATATTGAACCGCTGTTTTGATATTAAATTGAAGGATAATTTTGTATTCCAAATAAGTATTTTCTTAATGAACAATCCATACTGTTCCATGAACTTTAATTTTTGTGTCAATATTACACTTTATTTCCTTTTGCTGCTTTGTAAAGAATGTTACATTTGTTTGAATATTTTATATTACCGTTTGCCAATGTAATATAACCTTAATCTTATGATTCAAATAAAACTTAAAATACCTTTCAAACTTCTATGTTGTTTTCTTGTTGATTAACATCTAATAATAATAAATGGGTTTAATTACTAATATCATATTGATCATATAGCGAAGGAAATCTGGAGATACTAGACGACCTTCCATTCAAGATTTGGAAGATCTCATCAATAAACCATCAATACCGCTCAAACCTCTCGGAGCCAAGGAAGGTCCACCAGTAATCGTCGATGTACAAGAGAGCTATTCCGCTGTTGAAGGTAATGATGATAATGATCTACTAAGTTTCTAATTTAGAAAAGAAGTTATGACAGAACCAAACAGAATCATTAATTTTGCTTTAAACTTTAGTTTGTATATCATGGAAATTTCGGAATAGCAACTGCTTGCTATTAAATTTTACCAGGTCTTCATAGCCAATAAGACACTACTAAGACAAGATAATACTTTTTTAATTATCCTTATAATAATTTTTACCAATCTCAAATAATACTAGTATTTGGTTTTCTAAATTATACGATGAGTACATTTTACGGATTCTCGTGACGTACCATACTGTAAAATTTATTTTTTAATTTAATTATAAAAATATCGATATTGTTAAACTACAAATTTTTTTAGAAAAATCGTTACAATTTTGGTTTTATATTGTTCTTTTAATGTAACTCATTCTACAATTAATTTTAGTAAGCCTAATAATAAATTATTTTCATACTTTGATGGTTGTTCTAACAGACCAGACTGGCTACCTCACTGTACAAGTTGAGGGTAATCCAGCACCAACATTCAAATTTTATAAGGGTGTGGCGGAGATCATCGAAGGTGGTCGTTACAAATTCGTCACTGATGGTGATACTGGACTTATTACTCTCTGTATGAGAAAGGTTAAGCCTAACGATGAAGGAAAATACAAAGTTGTCGTTAGCAACATTCATGGCGAAGACTCAGCTGAAATGCAACTTTATGTATCTGGTAATAATATTTACATCACAATCATTGAATTTCATCTGTAAGTAGTAGTTGATAACAAATTAACAAGAGATACTGATATCTTTACTTTTGACAGCTATTTTTAACTAAAAATGAAGTTGACATTTTATTATAACTAAAAATGAAAAATATTATTTCATTTTCTTATAAGAATTTAGGAATTACTAATAAATTTTATTTAACTGAACATATCCATAAAGAGCTTATAATAAATTAGTATGATCGTTAAACATTCTGAAATTATTCAATAATTGTTACGAAATATATATTATTCATAACACCTTATTTACTCTGGTAACTTGATAATCTTTCTAAAGATGCCAGTGGTATGGACTTTCGGGCTATGCTCAAGAAAAGGAAGTATGCCAAATGGAATGAGAAGAAGGAAGACCCCGATTGGAACCTGAAGGAAACAGAAAAACCTATACCAGCACTTAAGAAAGTTGAAAAGGTAAAAGATATTTATCATGCCAATTCAAAAAGTGTTAAAGTTCTTAGACGTTTCAATAAATAATGTACGTAATGTTAAGATTCTCAATGAAGTTGGTGATATAAATTCGCTATAAATAATCATATTAAAATACAATGATTTAAATAAATACCCGTCGTATGTTTTATGTGAAGTAATGTTGAAATAACTTATATTAAATATTACACTAGATGTTTAAATAATCGTCTTATTATGGTTTTATATTTCAACAGTATTTTACTATTAAAAATATTTAAATGTAAAGTCAACTCCATCGAGGTATGTGTCCAAACAAACGGAAAGGTTTTAAGAATAATTATTTTATAATTATTCAATGATGCTATATCATCATAACCTATTTTGAAATTACATTGTAGGACTACTTTAATATTACCGCCACAAAACTGATAAGTATTTATAATAGAATTTACATAATGCTCGTAGATTATGTTATTGATAAAACTCATTGATGTCAGTAGGATGTTTCTGCTAAACATCGTGTGCATCATGATCATACTATTTGATTCTTAGGGTTTAGAGACTGGATATTACGAAGAAGATGATTTTATTGTCGTCGTTTCGGAGGGTCTCGAGATGTATAGATTCCCTGCCGAGAAGCGCAGAAGCTCTAGCAACTGGTCATGGTTTAAGGTTCTCACTATTTCCGAACATTTTAAAAAATACTTTCATTCATTCCAACTTACATTACTCTTTTTACTGGCATATTAACTCTTACAAAAAATTCTTAAACTCGAAATCTTTATTTTATAAGTAAATACTCTTCTGATCATCTTTTTTTTTAATTCTATTACATTATTTTTAACTATAATAATAATTTATACTAGCGATTTTAATGATTAGATTTCTTTAATTAATAAACCTATGATTATTTTAATGATGTTTCAAATAAAAAAACGGTATGTCAAAAGTATGACAATGACAGACATGTCTAAGGCCAAATGTGTTTGAAGCAGATTGGTGTCGGATTGATATTTGTGACAAAAAACACACATTATATTAACAAATTTGTGAATATGGCTTGGTGGTTAATGAAAAACCTGTTTTCATTTTATCGAGTTAGTGCCTATCTTTTTATGTACTTTAAGCAGTGTAGTACATACATACATACATAGTCAAAGAGTAGAAGACAGATAATATTATACTAATGCTATGGAATATGGATATATAATGAAATTTATATTATTATATTCAACGTAATGTTATCGATTAATGCAGGTTAATTAATAATATAAAAAAATATATAAATCTGAATCATACAGTCACGTCTGAAAAAAATTTTGATATCCCGTTTAAATCTTTTCATTCTTACTTCACATAATTATTCTACGTCATCATTGAACTTACGACTAAAATAAGCATAATTAAAAACCATTCAAAATTGCTTTAAATTAACGTAGCTTTGGACCATAAATAAAACTCACTTAAATAAATAATAAAACACTTTCAATAAATACGTATGAGTAACATCTGGTATCGATTCTAGGGTGTATATCAAATAAGGAGACGCATGTCTCTGCCAGAAATAATACCCGATTGGCCCGACTTGATGGAGGCTGTCAAATCAAAGGTTCGATGCAATGGAGGAATAAAAGTGTACCTTAAAAATATAGACATCTGTTCTATTGAAAGGAAAAATGTAAAAGAATAACCAGTTATTAGTAAATAATTATGTAATTAATATGTAATTAAAAACAATATTTCAAAAGGACTGATGATCTATTTTAAATAATGGGTGAAATAAATGATAAATACAATAACTAAATTTGTCCTCCAAAGTAACGGTATTCAAGTATAAATAATATGCTATTTTAAATAAAAAAGATGGAAATATATTAAGCAATCAAAACGTGGTGCACGTTGTACTATACTAATTGATGACCGTTATTTGGGAGCGATTTAAATAAAAACGCATAAATAATGAATTTAAATAACTTGCACAAGGTTTTTGTATCACCACTTCACGTTTCTTCTTTAACTTCATTTACAGGAAATGTAAGTGGAATGAATCGGGTGTTGGTTCACTCTCTTTTGGATTGTTCTTAGTGAAATTGTTTACAGGTTTACTTGTGACGTCGAATTGAAGAGCTTTTTCACGTCATTTAAAATTTATATCTCTTCATTTACACCATTATTAATTTCAGCTGATGCATCCGGTGTTGCAGATTTTGGAATTTTATTTAGATGAATGTGCTGGCTGTCAATTAAAACTTAAAAAGCCAGTGTTATAATTTTTATATTTCATATTTGGTATCGTTTTTCGACAACTACACCTTGTACTTGTAATTGCATACACTTCAAGTATTAGGACACGATTTGGAATATCATTTACTTTTCTAACTGATATTTTAACATTGTAATCAGATTTTATCAAGGATTTGTGGATATTTTGTAGAGATCCCAAAGTAGAAGACCATCTCTAGCAGAACTGATTCCGGATTGGCCGGTGCTGCACTCGTTCAAAAGAAACGAGGTTTGACACCGAATGCTATCGCATTATTTCGTCATAAGACGTCACAATGCATCTTGAATTGTATCACTCAATGCAATTACTTGTCGCACGACGGTAACGTTTCACGTACACTACAGCATATTCGTCCAGCAAGATTTTGTCTCATACTTTCTGCACTGATTCAAAGCTATAAAAATTAAAAGCAAGTACTTAATCCAGTACTTGCCGATATTCATTTTCCTATTTACAGTTAAATAATGTTAAATCTTGATGATTTTGTAGTTATCCTTAAGACCCTGGTTTACAAAAAGAGTTAAATGTTTTTTTTTTTAAATAAAACTTTTATTTATTTCAAAATAAATGGTTGTATCGTAAGACCGCTATGTTGTACTCTAAGGTATACTCCAATAAGTTACCCTCCAATAAGGTATACTCCAATAAGTTACCCTCCAATAAGGTATATTCCAATATTTTATACGTTACATACGATAACTATGAATTTGGTGCAATTAAAATTTTACTCGACTATCGATAAAAATTGATGAAGTCACCTTGGTTCGTGGTAATTGCACATCACAAATGTATTCTCTCTGTTTTCTTATCTATTTAATTTCTTCCGCACACACGATACTGTAAGATTAGCACAACGCACCGGTGATTTTGCACAATGTCATCAATGTTGTAGGATTGTACCTAAATTATATTCAAAAATGATGATTAAGTTGTAATGTTCAACACTCCCGTAGAATTTACAAACATTACAGACACTAACTCATTATTTTTGAATTCAAGTATAAATCTGAGAGGTTCGCCCACATTGCACATCTCTTCAATTTCAATAAAGAAATTCCAATGTCTGTACAGCAGCATGGTGTTTGAAGTGACGGGTGATCATGACGAAGAATGGCTGATGAATCTAACGCCTGGTTACAACATTATGTTAATTTAATGCATTTCGTTGATTTTAATAGTGTCGGTAATGATAAGATGTGGATCTAGGTAATTAATGATCAGCACTTAGCTTGTATCTGAAGAGCACCTTTTGTTATTGCACCAATTCATTTATATCTGACTCTGGGATATTTATTTCTCACCGGGTATACTTTTCAGAAACAAGAATCATTCTTGAAACCCCTCGTAGATCAAAACGCAAAAGAAGGCAAGGATAAGAAGGTGGTATTCGAAGCTATCTTCACTAAGCCAAATGCTAAACCGAAGTGGTTCCTACGCAAAGACGTAAGTACTCAAAAAAATGTATGTATTAGTAACAAATAAAGGAATTTTATTTAAATTCGATCTTTAAGTCAAGATGCTTAGAATAACGCTGTTGACATAAATATATATATACAATTCATATAGATATAAATTTAGCACTTTTAATATAAATATCAAATTGTGACACAAGGGTCCAAAATAATGAATTGAGGGCGAAAGCGATTGCTTGAAGGATTTAAAGGAGAATCCCAAGCGTAGCGAGGATTTCTAAAGTAAAATTCTAACCGTAGCGAGGGATTCAAAGTATGTCGCTCGAGGTAAAATAATTTTGGTACCATGTGGTACACTCTACTTTCGTCCCCCTTTATAAAAAAATCAGAAAGAGCATTTAATAATGACGAATATATATATTTGGATACCAAATTACACATTATATTAATATCAGATAGGTTTTCGCAATTTTGGACGTATATTGTAACTGTTTTGTTGGGAGCAGACAATGTTGTTAACTTATTTATCACTATCCAGGTATCTTTGTAATAACTTCGGGCTAACTGACCGGTTGATGCTCACGTTGAGTCAACAGCAACTAAATAAAATTATCTGTAATGTTTTGATTAAAATAATAAAACAAAAATAAGAAATTGTCGCGTTTTTTTTTTTGTTTAACAAATGTTAAACTGTAGGTGCGCTTTTTTATTACTTGCTAGGACTTTATCGAAGCGAACAGCACTCAAAATTTCCCTTTTTTTATTATTACAAAGGGCAAGTTACAAACACAAAAGTAATTTTGTTACTATTCAGTGCGCCGGAATGACCCATTTCGTTCGCACATATCAAAGAACCCTTCGCCTCTTTTTGAATACATGGCGTGAAAAAATATTTTCGTTTTTCACTCAACGTATTAGTCATCCCAGTAATATACCAAAAGTAAGCTTAAATAATTGAGAGATTTTCGATTCCAAAAGAGAGAAGAAAATAATATTTTACCTATATACATATGTATAGTAAAACTATAAAAATAATTTAACATCGATTTTTCTTAGGAACTGTTCCCTGGCTCAAAGTATAAAATGACAAATGAACAAGATTCATACAAGTTAATTATTATGAACCCCAAAGTTGAGGATACGGGTAAAATTACGATTGAAATCGGTGGTATTACAAGCACTGCATTCTTGCAAGTTGATGAGCCTGATCCTACATACACGTTCACCAAGCCACTCAAGAAGAGTCTAACTGGTTACACCAAACATGAAGTTGTCCTTGAGTGCGCCGTATCTAATAGCTTAGCAATTGTTTCCTGGTGGAAAGGTGAAACGAAATTAGAAGATGGCGAAGAGTACCAAATTTCTAAGGATCTGTCGGGTGCCTGTAAGCTTATGATTAAAAAAGCCAAGTTTGAGGATGCTGGTAAATTCACTTGCAGGATTGAAAAGCAACCGGATAAAACCGAATGTGAATTAAAGATTATTGGTAAGAATTTTGCATTATATTTAATGTATTGACAAATATAATACTAATATATACAACACTTACTTCCTTTATATAATACCCTTTTCAGAATACCCATACAAATTCACCAAAGTATTGAAATCCCAACAAGCTATTGAAAAAGATACTATTACACTTCTTTGCGAATTGGATGACGCTGCTGGTGATGTGAAATGGTAAGTGAGTGATATAAATAAGATTAAAAAATAGTCATTTTGAAAATTAATAATTCCCATTGTAAACAAGTCTCCTAATAACAAGATAAAACTAAATAATAACGTTTACTTTTTCATTGTAGGTTCAAAAATGACGAACCTCTAAAGGTAGACAAGAGAATCACGATTGTGAAGGAGGGTAGAAAACGAAAGGTGATAATTAAAGATGCCAAGGTAACAGATGCTGGAAACTTCAAGTGTGTCAGCAATGCTGATGAAACCGCTTGCGAGTTGATCGTCAATTGTGAGTAAGATAAGCAATTTTGAAAGTTAAATGAGTAAGGTAATGAGAAATAACTCCATATTCAATTTGTTGTTTGGAAATTAACTTGCTATGTCAAGTATTATCATATCAGCTAGTAGCCTTACAAATATATCAATGTCTATAACTAAGGTTGTAAAAACCTTTATGAAACTGAGACTGGTTTGGAATAGAATAATAGGTCAGAAGACCTACACAACGTTCTAAATAGATGTTTCATCTATTTTTTTGCTTTGCACGACTGCCCAATACTTGTATCACCATTATAATGTGAGCTTTATTCATACGTATGGAACTGAAGTAATTAGTTTCTCTGCGCAATTTGATTACACTACTGTTTTTTGTAGACTCGAATCGCTTCAACAAGAAATTGAAGGACACCGAAGCAATTGAGAGGGATAAAGTTGTTCTGGAAGTTGAACTGCAGGATCAAACGGCAGAGGCTGTTTGGTCTTTCAATGGACAGCCTATTGTGCCTAATGACAGGTACTAAACCAAGTTCATCCTTAGTATCTTTTTGACAAAGGAATCAAATTTATATATGTATCTTTATTTAATTTACTTCAGGTAAATTGTGTAAGATCTAGTCTTCTCATATAATTTGTTATCTGTTCCTTAAATAAAACAGCCGTGTATTACAAAACGAGTCTTTGAGAGGCTTTGAAATGTAATTTTTTTTAAAGAGAAGATACGTTGTACTCTACAAAAATTAAAAAAAAAAGTCATTTACTGAACACATTTCATATTATTTTAAACATTCATCGAATATCTTTATTTTATGTGATTATTCTCACCAGAATCGAAATTAAGAACCTGGGTGGAGGTAAACATCAGTTGATATTCAACAAACTGGAAATGGAAGATGATGGCGAGATTTTGTGTGAATCCGGCAAACTGAGCTCATCGTGTAAACTTACTGTTAAGAAAGGTGAATCTAAGCCTATGATCGAATGTCCTGATGAGTTCTTTGGGCCAGCTGGCCAGCCTTTCGTCATCGAGGTGCCTTATAAAAGTAAGTACATCTTCAAATTATGATCCTGTGCTCAATATATATATATATGTACAATATAATAACAAACGATCAAAAAATATAATATTTATTTTTTTATCAGTTACCGGCACTCGACAATCACCGATTGAAGCAAAATTATTCAAGGATGGTAAACCCTTGCCTAATAAAGAAGTTGAAGCAGTGGTAGAACAAGAAAAAATTCTTTTCAAGATCAAAAAG
>DWPT01001746.1:0-17754 GCA_018251895.1 Agathymus mariae mariae
CCTCCTAGCTCATAGGTAAGAATTTTATAAGATATTACACATTTATGAACAGAGGAAGTTGTGCATACAAACAACCAAGGCTATGACAACTTTTATTACATGTTATTATGGCAATTAAAATCCATTAGTGGAATTTTTGAGAGGTTTCAGAGGATTTTATTAGTGCATTCTGAAGATACTGTGTGATATGGCAATACTTTGCAGTTATGTAGTGACCAAAGTAAGAATTTCATAGCTGTTCTGGAGTTAAATAATCACAACCATTTAATACTTGAATTGAATAAACATAATCATATTGTATCCTATTGGATCAGGTTAAGACTTGTCTCAACCAACATCTATTCAGTACAATAGATTGCATAGATATTGACAAGGTGGCTTCATCCTGTACTTTTTAATTAGTGAACTGCTTAATGTTATTGTTAGGTCTGAGAAATATATAAGAAAATTAAAAGTAATTAGTGTTTCAAAATGATAACATATACAAAGAATTTATCAAAAAAGTTATTTTATTTATGATGTCATAACAGGACACCACCAACATGATGTAAGAACCGAATTCAAAAAAAAGGCCTAATTTATATAACAACACTAACAATTTACCTCTAGGACAATGGGACTTAGGATTTTTTTTTGACACCTGCTCTGGTGCAGATGAATTAGTGAGAGTAATTAGTTTTAACAGTGGTCAAGAGACCTGTACCTGTAGTATATTATTTACCAGCAAGTGAATTTCTTGTTGATTACATAATTTTTGATGTTATTAAAGTAAAAAGACATAAATATCCTTTGGTGAATAGATATATGTTTAGTTTAGTTTGCTCCAATTTGAATGAAGTAAGTTGGAAATAAATGCTCTTATCTACAAGATTTTTTTTCTTTCTAAACACATTTAACTTATATGTAGTTAAATTCTATGTTGATTACATTGTATGGTATATATCAAATTCATAATACATATGTATAATACAATTTGGCTTTAGGACACCGAACAGCCGAAAAGCGCGAAAGAGAAGAATCAGCATTATTTGCTTACCATCATCATTATAAAAATCGTCGTCGTCATCGTCGTCGTCATCCTGATCCTCGTCGTCATCCATGACTCTTGTGGACTCCGCTAAGAGGCCAAGCATATCCGAGTCTGGAATATCATTTGATGAATCTTTATTTATATCCAAATCAACAGTAGATGTTGACGGTTGTGGTACAATATCTTCTGGAACTTGATCTAGTAAATTTTCATTGCCTTCACCTGCTGAAACATTTTTATGTTGTTTTGAAGGCAATGAAGTTAGATGATTTTTATCATGGCCAATATCTTGAGAAGGCAAAAACAGGTTAACATTAACATTCCTTAAACATTTTGTTTCATCTTTATTTGACATAGTTGAATTTATTGAAGCAATATGTATTTTTGATTTTTCTACTTCACCAAAAGTATTATCGTTCCCTGTATCTTTATTCGTTTGTATACTGCTGTTGTCCTTTGAGCTCTCTATTTTAGCCATATCATTTTCTATGATTGTCATTGAAGATTCATCCAACAATATATCATGTTTTTTGTCGTTGATTTTTTGATCTGATATAATTTTAGACTCAATATTCTCAGACACAAGTACTTTTTGTTCAGATTCTATATTTTTTCGTTCTATTGTTAAACATTTTTCCTTTTTATTAATATCAGACAATCCATATTCTGTACATTCTGAATCAATAAGTTTATTTATTTCACCTCTTATTGCTTGTGACTGCTTATCATTCACTTCTTGTATTTTAGTTGAATCCAGTGATTTTTGTATTGTATGTTGTATTGGTATATCAACAGCATCTGTAACCAATATTGGCAATTCATCATCCTCACTATCTTGGATAACAGAAACTTCAGACTCATCAATCAGTGTTGACATGGGACTGACATTTTGATGAAGTACTTCAATACTTTCATCATCATCATCATCTAACACCAATGATATTGATGGCTGATCATCTTCATCTATCACAGATATTTCTGTTAATTCATCAGCAGAATTAACATTAACAAGAGTAACTGCAGTGGTAGACTCATAGATTTCATTTTCTTGTTCAATAGCTTTAACAGCTTGAGCTAATTCGTCTTGCTCATTCTGCCTTATTTCACTTTCATCCAAATCTTTACTTTTAGTATGTGTTTCAGATACAAAGGAAGTTCCTGCAGAAACATCTATTTTAGTATCTTCAATGGTATCAACTAAAGTAGTAGCAGATGTAGCATCTGCTACAGTTGACATTTCTGCCATGTTTTTAATTAAAGCATCTGATGAAATTAAGTCTATAAAATTTTCTATTTTGGCAGGTGTTTTAAGTTTCTCACTATCGGAAGTTATTTCAGAGATGTCCATATCGTCATTAGAGTCTAAAAGTTGCATTTCTTCTTCTATACTACTAATGAGGGTGGACACTTTGAGATGCATATCTTTTTCTCTCTGCTCACTTGTGGTAGCTTGAAGTTCAATTTTTTTTTTTTCTACTGTAACAGTTGAAGATTTAGTAAGTGAGGTAGGTACATTGTCAATGTTGTCATCTTGTTTTTGGTTGGAGGTTGATTCAACCAAACATTTTAGTGCCGTTTTATTTACTTCCATTAAATTTAATTTATCTACAGAAGGATCAGTCTCTTCTGAAATAGAGATTGTTGTGTCTGATAGTAATTTCATTTCAATTTTGAATGCATTATTCAATGTAGTTTTATTAATAATTGGAGCTGCAGGGGTGTCATCGCTTTTGTCAGGAGACATTTCTAGTTTACCATCCAGTTCACTTTCTTCCAGAGAAGACAATGTTTCAGTTATTTCAACATTTGCTTTCAAAACTAATTCGGACAAGCTTTTGTCTGTAGCGTCGGAGCTTAAATCTTTATCAGCATCAAAAAACATTTCAACATCCATACTTTCTAGCTCCTTGTCCATATCTGGTAGCATACCAGGTATCTCTAACATCACATCTGGTTTGTTTATGCCATGCTCACTTTTAAAAGCTGGAGCCTCTGCAAATGGCTCATTTTGAGGTGTGGTTGAAATAAGTTCACTAACTACTGCATTTTGGATAAATTCTTTGCTACTGTCAATAGCACTATTACTCTCCAATAAGTCTACAAGGTCATTTTTTTTTATAGCTTCACATAGATGTTCAGAATTAAGACAGGAGACTTTGCTTGTATCAGTGGTAACAACTTTTTCCCCTAATTCCACCGAATATTCATCATCTTCCCACCGCAGTTTTATTTCCTCTTCCTGCATGTCATTAGTAAATTCTTCCTCTACACTGTTTGTAGAAACAGCTTCTTTATTCTCTATTGATGTTTCAGAATTAATATGCTCTGTGAGATTTCCTTTGTTTTCATGTGTGCTGATAACTACTCTATCCGTGTGTTCTGCATTATTTTCGTCGACATGTTTAGTGCACGACGGTCCCACACTAACTAGTTTTTCTAACAAGTCACCTTTTTCTTGCTCTTCACAATTTTTATACTTTAATTGGTTTGTATCTTTGTTATTACAAATCGTGATACCCTCGACGTGTTTAGAACTCATCTTAATATGTTTTAGAGCAGAAAACAAACCAATGCGTAGGAATTTATAATTTATTCCAATGCAGAGAAAAGCTTTCGTTTCAAATTATAATACAATACATTTTCTGTTGAATAAACAATGGAAACAGCAGTGTTAATCCAACAACGAATTATAATTATGGGTATTGGAAACCATTTACAAAAACACAAAATAAACGTAACATCCTCGCAAATCAAAATATGCATCCATTCGGCAAACTGCTACATTTCTCTTTCTTGACAGTTTAGTTCACAGAATACTTATTCTCCCGGAGGGTCTATAAGCAAGTTAATTACAGCACTCAAAATATTAATATTAGTTTATCTATGACTGTAGTTGCTGAGTCCACGTTTACTATTACTTGTCTATTTTTGGTACGATACTAATTGTAGATCATGATGTATTAATTCAATCAGTTTTAGAGTGTTAAGAGATTTAATACGATATCAAATGACGAATAACCCTACAATTAAAAATTTATTTGCTTGCGACCACGTTAATAGCCGCGCATTCTTACAGGTTGAACACATTAACGTGTGGTGTGGCAAGCCGTGCGCATGTCTTACCATTTTAGAAAATGTAAATATCAATCTACATTGCTACATTACAGTATATTTTTAAGTTAAAAATAGTTTGCATTGTATTTATTTATTTAATCCAACAAACTCTACGAACTATTACTAAAGATCTTATAAATTAAGAATAAGAAAAAATTAAAATATGTATTTTTGATTATATAATATCATAGTGTGTATTTTGATAGATAATAAATAATTAAATTATCTAATAATATTACTAATAGGATCTAATAATTCACAAACGATTCGTTAACACTTAGTGTGACCAGTATCCATGTTTTATTTCTGTAAACATCCACTTCTCAATGTGGAACCCATTAGTTAGAAGATATTAATTTCTCTCAATTACTAAAAATTATTACTAGTTTACAATAAATTCTAAACTTTTGTCAAAACTTTTGATTTGTAACCAATTATCCTTTGACAATTGACAAATATACCAGAGTAATAGTTTATATTGCTTTATTTAAAATGTTGGAAACCTGGTATTATGAAATATTTGTACTATTACAGTCAGTGTATGATGTTTGTATTCAAAAACGGCAGATGAAGGAATTGAGTACCTTGAATAATTCATATTTATTAAATTTAAGCCTTTTTATTTTTTATTCAAATCAACATGTTATTCATTATGATAGTCATCATTAACCTACATCAATCTAATTCTAGATATAGACCTCTCCTAAAAAACCTCAGTTTTCGGTCTTCGGTTCTTTTCAATCACTTTAATCTATCAGTTGTCTGTGGCTGAGTACACTTATGCCAACGCCACATTAAGAGCTAAAAAAAATTATGGGACAATATATTTTGTTTGACAGTTGACATTATCAGTTTGAGATGTTTGTTAAACCGATTGAATTGAATTATTTAACTTTGCAGATTGTGTAGAGATGTATAAATTAAATGCAATATTTAAATTCCTTGACACTCATTGTTAAAACAAATTATAATAATTATCTAACGCGTCCATTTACATTGCTTGCTCTGGTATTGCTCAGACAGTAAACATTTATTGTGCATATATTTTATGTGTATGCAAGTTAAGACGCTCATCTAAACTAGTTCAGCATTTTTTATTGATTTTCCAGTAATATCATTAGTTTTACCTGACATATTGTTTCGATTTATTTATATTTCACTATGAATTCCGTGAATAATTTTCTGTCTCCGCGTGTGATGGTTGGAGCGGCGATCGTGGGTATCGTGGGAGCGGCTGGTGTGTTTATTTACGAACAAGTTTATGCCGAAAAGAGAAGAGCTATGTTAGGTAAGAGAAGGTACATTTGTCTTTTTGTTGCTTTCAGTTTCACGCTAGTAGATATTTTTTTAATGAAATGAAAGTGTCCCTTAGTGCCGTATTTTTACGATTACTGATTTAGTTAAGTGAAATAAGTAGTTGGAATCATTACATCCGCTGTGTTACAAATTTCCAGTGTTCATAAAATTATGTGATATGTCAGATTTTCAGTCCACATCATTATGTATATTGTTGACTTCAGGTGAAGTAAGAAAGTGTAAGTGGACTGAATACCTGCTTGCTATTTTGATATGTATAAAAGGGTCCAGGATGTACTGTTATGTATGGATGTGTGTCCATCAGAGTACTGTTATGTATAGAGTAGCAACTGCAATATCATCTTATCTTGTGATGAATTTCTCAACAATGTCAACAAACAATATGATAAATGTATCCTTAAATATAAATTATCATCTTTTTTGAGGTTATATAAGTGGTTAGAAGCTGCACTGGTCTTTAATATGACATAAATGTTTAATATCCTGCATTACATAATTGAAGCTGAAAACATTTATTGTTCACTAGTTGTCATTTATTTATATTTGCTGGGAGTAAGATGAAGATTTCTTTATTATTTATCTTGGAATTCGAACTAGTGTATATCTTACCATTTTTCCTTATTGGCACACTAGGTAGTGTTTTGTTATTTATTTCTGTTATTTTGATTGTCAGCGTTGTTGTTACATGTGCATTTTTTGTTAAGGTTTCTTCCTCTGATTAAATCATAGACCTTCAGATATGCATTATATAAATAATCAATATTATTAAATTTATTGTATTATCTTGTATTTATTGGTTCTTTTATATTAATGATATTGACAATAGTTCTTATTCTTACTCACTTCTGGGTAAAAGTTTTCTTAGTGCAGATAATGTTCAGAAACTCCAGGCAATATAATGTCATTTAAAATGTGACATAATTACTCCAAACTCTTTGTTGAGATGCTATTTTCATAATTCTGCTATTAATCAAAACCTTTAAAATCCCTTAGCATTGCAAAATTGCCCATTCCTATATGCAACAATATTAATTTAAATTATCTTAACAAACAATGTTAGATATTAACATTAAATTTAATACATAACATACTTTATTAAGTTTTTTTCTTTTGGGAATCCATTAGAGGGACGACCAAATATGAACCATTTTAGAGTACATAGTGAATGCTAGTTTGGGGATGTGAGTGTGTGAGTATTTATGTGTTTACAAGCTGACTGAATGAACAAGTTTATTATCCTATCTCTATTATATTCTAGAACACATATGTGTATTCATGTTAATCTTACTATGTTCAGCAGCATTGCCACTGAATAAGTCTCTGTGGATTCCTGTATGTTGAATTATCTTTGGGTCAGACAATGTGAACTAATCTCAAATGTATGCCATATTCTAATATTTTATCTAGACAGTTGTTGTGGTGACAGTCTTCATTACTATAGAGCACCAAGTAAAGCTTTCTAAGTTGAAAAATAATACCATTAACATGGTGGTATTGTGTGATTTGTTGCAGTAAATGAGGTGGCGCGATTAGACAAGCAAGTGACTGCGATGAGAGCAGATTTGGAAGCACTGAGAGAGCTCCAGAAAGAAACGTAAAATATCATTTGCTTTAGTATTGAATTTTAAAGATTGGGAACTATAATTGGTACTGTTAAATATGTAATGTAATATTAAAGGTCAAGCATGTACTTAGGCAGAATGCTCAACAGGGCTAATGCCCTAATGTCGGTATATATTACAAAATATCTAACAACTATTGTTTTTGGGTCCATTACATCAATAAAGCCCCCTAATAACAGGTATTTTCATATAACCTTCATATACAGAAAGTGACAGGTTAAAAATTTATTATATGTGTAGATATATATATGAAAGGTACATTTTTCCGGATGACATTAGGCTAATTCATTGTAGAACTAGAATTAAGTCGGAACGGTTCATTGGTAAACTAATTATTTTATCGACAGACAAATGCGCCGCGCGAAGCTCAAAGCTCGCGGGCGCCGCGAAGCACCGAAGATGGCGCCCTCTGGTGACGCGGTTGATGCGCCCGAGCAGAGTTATGCGTCTGACTCCGAGTACTTTACCGACTATCAGTCGGTGCTGGGTAATTTATTTTAGAATATAACAATGAACTTAGCGAAGACCCTCATCTTATTCAGGTTTATTTTTTCAAAGCTATGTGCACTTCGGATATAAAATATCTAATAGATCGGTGTGAAAACATCCTGAGGAATTGCATACCTGAGAGTTTCATAAGATGTTTCCGAAGGCGTGTCAAGTGTACCTGTCCACACTTGCCCAAAGTTTCCCTGCGTAAGAGGATACCTGACTCTACCAGTGTGATAGTTACAGGTTGCCACGTAGTTAATCAACGCAAACGATTCATCATTTATGTTTACCTGTGCGATATGTACATATCTCTTGCATGTCTAAAAGCGAGTTTGTGATTTTATCTATTTCGTGAAGTTATTGGGATGCAAATGTTAGGAGCGGAGGGGTGAAACTTTCATCAGCTGGTGTCAGTCATAACCAATCGACCGTGCACAACGTTGGGCACGGATTGAAGTTTCACGGGTCACATCTATTCTGTTAGATTCTATTCTGTTTTGATACACGTATATTTTTCCATCTCTGTACTAACCTATGCACTGTGTGGGTCTGTCCAGATTTGCGAGGTCTATTTCTTTTAAACACTTGAGTAACAAACATCGCGTTACAGGCACGGACGGCGACATGGACAGCGAGGAGTTCTACGACGTGCACACGGACGACGAGGACGACACGCTCCGGGAGAGTCTGCGGAACGGGCACGCGACCGACCTGATGGACGAGGTATGTACATATGAACGTCTCCCCTCTGTCGAACCTACGACTCGAGAGTCGTCGGCGTTAGTTCTTAACACTCTGCTTATGTACCACTGTAATAAATATTCTCCTATTTATTTTTACATGAAAGCTTAAGTACAACATAATGAAATCTAGATCGATACCTTTACGACTCTGTCAAACTAGTGGCTCCTTCGGGGGTAGGTCTGAATTGTGTTTGAAAATTCATTACAATAAGTAAAATTTGTAATTGTTATTGAAAAATATTGTCCTTAGGAGTTTCTTGCCGGTTCTTCGCAGGTAATACTTTATTGGATACTGGATTTTATAATATGTTGATATTTCTGTGTGATATAGCTGGATATTTAAGAAGTAAAACAACTACTGTTTTTTCTTTTCCAGGATCCTGTTGATAAGGAGAAACCGGATATAGCCAAGTCTCCGCAACGGGACAGTACATAGCTGTTAATGGATTGGTGGGTACACTTATGATTTAATAATGCTTGGGATTGTGTGCCCATGAGCAGATGGGCCACCTTATGTTAAGTGGTCACCGTCGCCCATCGTCGACCTTAACTCCAGCAACAATGCAAATTTTTATTTTAAACTTAGTAAAATAGAAAGAGAGATACGCAGTGGTGTTAAGTGGCTACTGCAGCTTCAGATCAGACAGCGTCAAATATGTCTGTGCTCGGGGCTGTCATTGGCATTAGTAGTTGAATGAACTTCCTTCTGAGACTTCTCCAGAGAGCTTTGACACGGGTTACTACAAAATAAATATATATTGAATTCTCCAGGCTCCGCATTGAACTGTCGACTCCTTCGATGTTTACATTTCCATAGACATAGCTGCCACTGACCTTCAAGCTACACAAAACTGCTGTTGTTATACTTTGTCGCTATATTAAAACGTCACGGTACAGGGGCACATTGGTGAAGAATAATAATTACTAGTCTTTATGTCGGAAGAAAAGCTAATATTACATCTAAATATTGCATCATATGAGCAGGGTTGTCACCTGATGCAGAATAATTTGTAACTTTAAAATGCGCTTACCCTCGATGTTCTGCTGACGCTGTTATTTCCGTGAACGCCTGTCACCCCGCTCGATTGACTTTTGTAGATGGTTTTGGTGACCGATTTTCATTGGACTGTGGTATAATGTGTAATTATTTATTACGTACATAATTATTTATATTGTTTCTAGGTATCAGGGTTAGTTTTGTCAACGGTTGGGAATAGTTCGGGAAGGTATGGTGAATATTTTATAATTATATAATTATGTATAGATAATTATGACGGTCATTTAATATCTTGTATAATCGAATACTTACTTATTTTTCCATGCAATGATTATTGTTATTGACTAAAAGACTAGAACTTTTTGTATTAAAAATGTATTGTTAGAGAATTAAATAGACATTGACAATTATCTCATAGCACAAACTATTTATTGTTTATTGATAAGGCTCCATCGCACATTTGCTGAGTCGAAGCGCAGCGTTTACCGAAAACTTGGTATGATAATACATACATACATACATACAGACATAATACACTTTTATTTCTAAGATATGATGCACAAATTCCTACCGATATAAAAGTAGTCATTATGCTCTTATCAAATTTTTGATTTTCGCTTCGCTTCCACTCCTTAGTAACATTTAGGATCAGAAGACAAAAAATCTGTTTTTTTTTTGTGGTTGAGGTTTATATTCAGAGAAATTCGAGACCTATATTTTTTTTTACTTTTGATATTTGAATTTACTGAATCCATCATGTAAGTCAACAACGAAGGCCTTGAATGTCAAAGTGCGCCCCAATTTTAAAATATCCTGTTGCTTACGTGAATCTATTGTCGGGAGATTTCGTATCACAACTCTAGTGAGGATTGGGCCTAGTCGAGTTTAACGTAAATTTCGGACAGATATTTTATCCTACACTTTTAAGATATTGGAACTAGTATAAAATCAGGCATGACTGTAGTTTTAGATTTTAAATATAGTACTTTGTGGGATAAAATATTTATCTGTGAATTGATTCAATAAAAATTTTTGGTTCTAATTATGACCCACCTTAAATATAAAAAAAAATCGGTAATTTTTTTTAGTATACTATATTCTGACATTCACTTAGAAAATGTAGACTTACAAAAATCGTAGTAAAAAGTATGGAATGAAATAAATTTATTGTTGAATTTTAAATACAACTCAGTAATTACAAATGAAGGCCGCTAATTCAGAATTCTACTTAATGATTATTCTCCCTGTTTTGCTTGATGTAATACCTGATGATTTTAAAATTATAAGTACATTGTCATTGTACCCTGAACGGTGTGAGTCACCCGTCGACAGTGACGGTGACGCAATCGTTAGTGTCATATTGCGATGCAATACAAACTGGTACTGTCAACGGGACGCGAGCTACACTGCATTCATTCTTACACATTATACTTAGTGGGCCACTGAGCTTCGCTTGCCAGTTTTTTTCTGTATAATAGCGTTTTTTGGAGCAGGTATGTAGGTACAAGCCATAAAACAAGATTGATTGAACGTATTTCAGCATTATCTGATTAAATTGTGAGGCACCAGTATATTATCATCCTTCGGCAATAAAACAAGTGCCGTCCAAGTTAAATGGATGACGCTTTATAATAAAAATACAAATTTTTATCTAAATCGTCAGTGCCGTTTTCGAGATGCGCGAATTAAAATTTATGTAGAAATAATAGTAGTAATGGGCATTTTTTAAATACTGGATTCAAGCTAGAAGTTAAAGGATATGTCTTTTAACATTATTTACCGATAGTTTTTTTAAGTAGAACAATGTTTCAAAAGGATACAAGTGTTTGGGAAAGCGTGTCGCGAGGTGTGATTACGTTTTATTGCGCTACCCCAGTGTTGCGATCCGTTGGGTCCATAAGTATGGTGATATGTCTGATGGGTACTCCCTTTTCAAAGGTAATTTACTCAATGACGACTCGAATAAATTTAAATAATTTTGTAATTCTAATTTTGTAATATATCCTATTAATATCTTGGGACGTCCCAGGACTTCGATCGTAGGTTGTCTCGTGTCCGGGGACTTTGAGATTTGACCTTTTAATATAGTGTGACTTGGTTTCCTTAATATCCATGGCAACAACATGTAAACGTAATATTCGCCCGTCGACTTTGCTGTACGTATAATGGTTTCGGTGCTATTTAACATGCGTTTTACATAGACTATAAACATTATATTATAGTGATTGATCTTGACAATTGACCAAAGTGTCTATAATTGTTTCGTGGATGTTCCTAGCACAACAATGTTCCGAGTTATTGGATCATTGAGTGTAATGTTGTTGTAAAATGAACTGTTAGCTCAAATGATATATGCATTAATTGGTTATCTTGTGTTATTTTATTGTAATCTATCGTACGTTGTATCCTTGTTAACGCCGTGCCATGATCGTCGAGTCAGAATTATTGAAGACTATTTGTTATACAAAATTAATTTTTTCATGAAAATAATGCTTCCATGTTTTAAAAGCTGTTTAAATTAATATTCCACAATGTTGGTGGAGGTACGAGATGTTTGCTCTCACGGGTGTGGACACGGGAAGTCTGCGTCGTGATCCAATGACGTCGAATAGACAAAGCCACGGTTGTCTATCCATCTACTTAGTTTAAAAAAATCTTTACAAGAGGCAAAATTTTTTGTTCACGTTGTATGTATAATTATGTTGTATTGTTATAATGTATGTAACGTTAGTTTAGTGAATTCAACCGGACTCACTAGTGTCGAGTTCGGTCCATCTGTGAATTTAACTGTAGAGTGCTCGAACATTCTGTATATATTATTTTGCTCATTTTATTTTTGGAACATACTGGTATGTATTTTGTTAAAATAAATAATTATTTGAAAAATAAAATGTTTTTTTTTTGCACCCTACATGGTGATTTAGGAACTTGGTTGAGAGTCTTTGAGACTTTGTAATTCATCACGTCCTACATAAAAGTACAAAGAATATTTAGAAATCAAAATTATCAAGTAAACAACACTTAAAAATATCTGAAATATTCTTCATTATATTCACTTATTACTAGAGGATACAAAGGACATACTTCAATGTATGTTGGTGTTCTCTGTCAACTCAAAGGATACGGACAGGACAAATGTTAGCTAATTATTAAATTAATCTTACAATATGTTGTACAAATGTACATGATAATATAACTACATAGCCGAGAGTAGGTAATAACGCGGGTCCCCTGCTTCGTTTTCGGTCGGTGATGCTTTCGATGTTGGTGATGTTCATGGGTGACTTTGAACACTTACCGTCAGGTGGTTCGTCGTCGCCAATCACATGTGTGTCGCAGGCAGTCATCAATACGATTATTGAACCGAACGCCGCCCGTGACCCGAGTGATGGCAGCACGGTCGCTATCATTCGACACTCTGCTAGCTAGGGGAGAGGCGTTGTCGGGATCTCCGTTAGGAGTAATAGTGTATTGCGGTCCGGATGCACTTGTTCCAACCGTGCTACAGACTTGTGCCTCTCTGCCAGAAACTGACAAGTTTTGTTTGTAATTATTGTTAAAACAGGAAAATGTGGAAACGTTACTCCGCGCGCATACGTCTGGACGTGACGGCAGCAATAAATTCAATTAAATTACAAAATGTTGGAAATACACTAATCTAAATGGGAGCACAGCCATATTGTAAAACCGAATAATCCGAAGTAATTCCGGTGTCTGAGCCGTATCCAACTTATAAAAAAAGAACTATACGAACTAAACAAATGGGAAAATTAAGAACATATTTTTTGGACCATTTAATTTTTTTCTTGAAGAAAAGTACCAAATCGCTGACAGTGGATCAAAATAAACTATAAAGCAAACTTTCATGGTGCTACATCACCCAGGTAACCAACGTTGGCGAATTTATGTTCGCAATGGATACACGAAGGAACCGGTTCAAAGAAAGATGGGACGACTCGACTCACATTTCATTCGCCTACAAATACACAATAATTCAATGAGATTTACACAAAAACAAACAAAATAATTCAGAATAATTCGTATATGTCGTTACAATTTATACATATATCTCTCAGTATACATACATTACATAGCCAAAACTAAGTATAAATCTAATATAACACCAATATTTTAGCACAGAAAACAATATAATCAATCAAATGTAACAAACACATCGAATCATTACAAATGCTACGAACGACACTAGGGACAATCGAAATTTTATAATTTTTGACACAAAAGATAACTTATCAAATAATTACAAGCTAATTAAAAATTATATTTTATTGCTTACATACATACATTTTAATTAAAAATATTTTTGACACGATCCAAGTCCGCGACGGTTTAAGTCGAGCGAACTGCTGCACGATTACTCGGGGAGAAGGATTCCTAGTTAACTCTCTCGATTTAAATCTGCTACTTCTTGATAAATCGACGTTGGAAACTGGGTAAGCACGAATGTTTCCTTGGAAAACACCATAGAGTAAGTTACCTTAGTGTAATGGAAATATATATAAAATGTTCGTATTTATTTTACTAAACGACAGTACACGCACCGGGTACACAGGATTGACTGCGAGTGCTCTGTGTCGACATTTACGTCCAGTCGCAAGAGTCGCAGTGACGGTAACGCTCGTGTCGAGTTTCGACACGACACCGACTCCGTTAAATATGACAAGTGCTATGTGAACTCTACATTAATTTATTGTATTCATATCCTTTAATAAATATGTACATGAATCGATGCACTAGCGAAATAAAATACGATTATGTTACAATGGTTTTTGAAGTTATAATTTCTCATTACATACTAAATTTTTTTAGCATTATAATTACTAAGTAACAATAATTAATTCCGAAATTATAGAATTACCGTTGATGGACCATTATCCGTTAACGAGTTCTAACCACAATTCTCTAGACTTCAATGTGAAATCTTCAGTAAAAATTTAATACACTTTCAAACAAAAAACGAACTACGTCAATTAGTCCACAAATTTGTAAACATCAGCGAACATGCGCGAACAAATAAATACTGATCAAAAATTATGGCTCATATTAAAGTTGGTGTATAACATTTTTTTAACTGGCAATCTATGATCATGTCTACGTATCCTCAAACAGAACTATTATCACCAGCCGAGGAGCTCCGCGTCGGGTCTACTTGGTGTGTGCGTCGCCCTTCACTATCACACCTTTCGCTAATTAATGAAATTCCATCCACATCCATGGGATACCTGTCACGCGGTCTGGTTTATCCCAATCATTTGTCCGTGTACATACAATTCTTAATTAACTTCTGAGATATCGGTGACTCTTTGACGCAGGTGGTAGTGACGGTATCAGTGGCAAGTGACATAAATGTGTTATTGAATCGTGTGTGTTTTTGTGTCTTATTAATGTAAGCCCCACGTGTGAGCGTGGGAATGTATTATGTGTTTTATGTTCTGATATATTCTTGACGGGCTCTTCGAAGACGTTAAAACATGTCTCCTACAGTGACGGTCCGGTGCTGCCCGTGTGATTGCTCGTCCGCCCTTCGTATATATATATATTTATTGTAAGTTAAAGTTCTGAGGACAGAGACACGACAATCCATCGCCGGTTCCAACACAAGTTTGCCTGAAACAACTTACATTTCCGTTTTGATATTCATTATACAGACGTGATAGTCGTCGCCCTGCATGTGAACTTACTCGAGTTAGAAATAAAATTCACCCTGCGGCTGAGCAAATACTTATTTACGAGGAGGTTTAACGCGAACTAGAATAATTCTTATTTATATATTATATGCTTAATATTTAATATACAATATAATAAAATTATTAACTATTGAACGGCGAAACAACAGACAAATCGCTCAAACCTCGAATGTTTAACAAATAAATTCAAATATTCTGAAGTCGAATGTTCGTGTTCTCCGACTGCAGATTGAACCCAGAACCTCAAGCTGTTAACAATTGTTATTAAGTCGGTATATAGTCTAGTGGAGCTTCATATTGATCAGTTGTTCTATTAACACTCTTGTAGTTCCGCCTTTCACTAGTTAAAACACCGAACGAATAAGAATGATTTTTCTAAATATGTCTACATTAATCCTTCTCACACACGACAAACTAACCACTGTTTGATATCTGGTCGGATTTATGATATTAGTACTAGTAGTATAAAAAATCTGAACTGCGGTCCGCTGAGATTATTCTCCAGTTTAACTCACGTCCCTGGATGACCAGTCTGATTGTCGAGTCGGTAAAATAAGACCGGTACACTGTAGCAAGACACAAAAACAATGTACGTCCCTACAAGCGGTCTTACAAATACTGTCATGCGCTTGAGGCTTACACATATTTAGAAAAGCCACTGAATACGTGATCAAAATACTTTTTTAAAGGAGACGAACGAACGTTATATACACAGCAACTGGAACTGCAGCAACGTTGCCAGCCTACTGGCACTCCCGGAGGATCTGCAGTGACTTCCTGAACAGCTCCTGCTGGGACCTGGCGTGCTTTATCTCCAACTCCGCCAGGTCGATTAGGCTGCAATATCAATGTACCGAACACCAGATTATAACGAATGTGTTGCTGTGCTATATGTGCACTTTTATAAGATATATTATTACAATGAAATTAATTCGATCCTAAGGGAGTATTTTTAGATAGTTTGATATGCTATTAAAACAGCGAGTAACAATCGAAGTACCATGCATAATAATTACAACACATTTGTTTCACAGTAATCCTAAAACCTAACAAATGTTTCGTTATATAAAAATAGTTTTTAATTAATTTTATTATTTCTAGTTTCTCATTAGCAAAAAAGACAGCAAAGTAAAGGCCTTTAAGACCACAGTCCCACTGAAGCTAGAGTACCACACATACTACTGTTATTGAGGATTGAAACAGATCTCCTGTTTCGTAGGCATCGACACCTTCCTCACTGAAATAACGAATTGACAAGTCGTCAGATTCTTGTTGGAGATCCTCACCTCTTCCTGAAGGCGGCGACGCGTCGAGTGCGGAAGTCCAACAGCTCCTCGCGCGCGCGCGCCGACAGCTGCTCGAAGCGCGCGCACGCGTCCGACTGCGCCTGTTCCGCCTGCACCGCGTAAACATACGTCATATACCATAACGTACAGCGTTATGACACCACAAATAAGATTACATTTATGTAGTTATATATATATACATTACACTCATGTAGTAGTTGTTTTCGTTCCGGCACTTTTAATTATCATGTATAAAAGTAGAGACAGCTAAGTGACATTGTTTGATGATATTAACGAAGTAAAATTGTTTAGAACATCATTGGTACTGTATTTATATCATTGTAATTTGAACGACAAAAGTAAAAAAAAAACGCGTATTTCATTATATCCTGTACATAACATATAGCAGCGCCCGCTGTACTAGCCACTTCACCGGCGCCCCTGTCCCATGATCACCCACAGTGAGCGCCGTTGTATCAACACTCAAGTTGTATATTGTTGCTGACGTTAGCTAACATATATATATTGTGAGTGTGACCTTTGCCGTTTGTTGCGTTAGTTGTGTAGTCATTATATCGCATCAGGTTAAATTTGCATAGCGTCATATTTTTTAGTATTTCGATAAATTGTCATTACGTGTTGCGAGATTATCTATATATATATATATATGTATTTATATAAAGAATAATAATTAGTGATAAGCGTGCGTTACCTCTTGGACCTCCATCGGCTGTGCAAGCGTAAACACAGAAAGGTGAATTAATAACTGTAATAAATCTTTGTACTTAATATTTACACGTGTTAGTTCGTAAGTGATGTGAATTTTGTGAGATGAACGCAAATTTAATCAGGGTAAGATAAACCAATCACTAGGTCACATGGGTGCGATTAAATTTGCGAAGCTGGGGCTCGAAGGACCAAAAACAATTTTAGGTAATTTGAATAATAATTCAGATACCAGTATTGGATAATCTACATGAATAACAGAATACCTTACACCTAATCAAAAAATATCTGTATTTTGTTATTCACAAAGTGACGGTAGATATAATACCGTCACTGTATTGTAACGATAAGGACGATATAGTTAATTCAATAAAACGTGAAAATAGTTTAAATACGAGTTGTGAAATGTGAGACTGTGTACAAGAGTTAGTATACTGTGTTAGTAAAAGAACGCCACCGACTATAAGTTGTCCATAGTGTCGTTTTACGTAATCGACGCATGTTACTCACGGCATGGACGTCCTTGTTCTTGGCACGAGCACGCTCAAGGTTTCTATTAGCGGCTTCGTATGCTGCCAAGCATCTGAAAACAAAACAAATTTGGTATCATGGTAAATTTATGGTTATTGAAGCGATCCAAAGGGGCTTCATTATAGCTGATTAGATAAATAAACTGAAGTAATATTCAGTTTGCTTTTCGACTATTATTGCATTATTATTCT
>DWPT01001747.1:0-17753 GCA_018251895.1 Agathymus mariae mariae
GGTCAGAGTGGCGCAAGTTAGGGGAGGCCTATGTCCAGCAGTGGACCTCCAAAGGCTGATGGATGGATGGATGGATACCCCAGGGTTAAAAGCCACCAAAGCCATAGTCTAAGTCAAACAGATACATATATTGCAACTTCTGGAGTGTTACGAACAATATTATGTTTGGAGGCGAATCTAATTGCATGTAATATTTTTAATATATTAGATAGATAATCTAGTAGTCCAGCAAAATTTCTTGAGTGCTTCCGTGCTACAAAGGATACGTAAAATGAGCGCACCGTCAATTAATAGCACTGGGACAGCGTGGTTTAGTACGGTCTAAGTCCCTAATTACTGAATCAGAACCTGTACACACAGGTGTTGATAGATTGATACCACGGGCAATTAGTTACTAATGAAATCATAAAAAAACATCTTTATTTGCTTAGTTAGATGGCGCTATTTGGGAAATTTTAATAAACCATAATATTATTTTTCAAATATTTGTGTTGGTCTTTTATTTAATAATTTTTGATTCTTTCAGTGAGATTCATGACGAATTTTCTTATACCGCTACTTAGTAATAGATGGCGTTGACAATAACAATCTATACTAATAAAGGGACAGCGCGAATTTAAAGTTTGTGTAAGTGCGCAAAGTAATATCCAGAATCAAAGTAACTCGCGCTATCGCTGTTTAACTGACCATGATACGGACAACTCGTTCAAAGTACCAGTGTAAAATATATACATTTTGAATACCCGTATAACGTAATAATATCACCTTGACATTTACAAGTCAGAAGATTCTTAAGCCATAAATTGGGGTTCAGGGAACCATTACTTTTAGGATCTGAGGAATTGGATGTTGGAATTGAATTGGATTTTCATATTTATAACAGTAATTGGAAATTAGAATATACTGAATTTTATACTATAGGTGGGTGGTTCATTTATGAACAAAATTGATGCTGAACAGCGAATTAAAAGTGTGCTTACATTAATTAACTTTTAATTCCAGTGCTTAAATATTGGTGTTTTAGACAAACTTTAAATAAAAGATTAATAAACTCATTCAATAAAATGAAGCACCAAAATATGGACTATTTATTTAACTGGCACCATTATATAAAGAAGGTTAATACATTAACACCCTCACTAGGGATTCTCCTTGTACAGGTGATATGGACGACAATCATGACGATATCATAACATAAAACAAAAACCTGAACTAAAACTTTAATTTCTAACAACAATTGAACCCGGGACCTAATGATATATAAATATTTATGCTCGAAAGATCTACAAACTAAGTTATTTGATGTTTACATGATTTATTCTTATGTTAAATTAACGATATATCTGTGTAATAAACAATAAATTAGTTACTCTAAAATTGTATACAACAAAATTATGAACGGCCCGTTGTAGCGGAGGGGGCGGCGCCACCCTCACACTCCACCGCCACCCGACAAATTGAATACAAAGTTGTATGAAAACAAAGTAACTTTTGCGACTTGAAACTTTCACTTTTCACTGAAAACTTTTCACCGCTTTCACTGGGCGGTTTCTTTTTTTTACATTGCCATAGTGACATTCCGAGTCGACAATGCTATGGTCTATGCTTTGAAAACTTGATATATTTAAATGGGTTGAACGCTGTTTTTAAAGGAACCAACGTAATAATTATCCATATATTTAACACTAATAATAATTATATAACGAGAAGTGAAGCCCAGTCAGCCACGCTGGCCGACTACACCTCTGATAACATCATGAAGAACTCGCAGCTATACAGTTTACTTATGATGTTTCCTGCACCGATACTAATGCAATCGGCAAACTGAAATTTAGAGGTACCAGTAGATGTATGATTCGAACCCGTGCCTTCCGTACGGATGAGGGAGGTTCATGAACCTTCGTGTTTGGAACGGTGTACAAAGCAGTTATCGTGGTTATTACCTTTAATTGACTTCAGTAAGGTGATTGCTCCGACATAACTCGTGAAATGAAAATTTTGTCGTTTCATGCAAAATGGTGCTGTGTACGTCATTTTGATTGTGCCAGACTCGTGACTGTCTTGATGTAATACATATTTACAAAGAATTATTGTTAAACTAATCAATACATTTCTCCAAATAATTATACCTAGGAATCGTTGTATTTTATCACAAAAAAGGGATTTCTGTAAATTTTCCATCAGAGATGTAATTATAGTGTTGGATGATAATTATCGGATAAATATGTCTTTGAAGTCGTAAATTATTACAAAAAAGAAAATTTTAGAAGCGAAGAAATAGTTAATAGAATAACCTTAACCCTACTTTTAAAAGAACTATCAACTCATGTCGCTCTTGGACATAATCGTCAGAGAACCAGTTAAGAAGTAACAACTTTATTTTTTTTTTCTAACTCTCTAGTATAACGTCGGCGACCACCTAAAATCACGTGGCGCGTTGGTAAGATTGCAGGTTATTACGGTAAAGTAATATCGATATTAGATGGTGCGATGCACAACTATTTTATTTAATGTAAATAGCCAACAAACGAGAGGACGAGGTACCTGATGGTAAGTGGTCACCGTCGCCCATAGACATCAGTAAGACTAAAGGCATCACAGATGCGTTGTCGGCCAGGAATTGAGAAGAAAGAAAGTACTGGCTTTCTAATACCCAGCCGGAACACGACGAGTCATTTGGCGTCTGAATCAAGCAGGAGGATGGTTGCTGGCCAGGAACGCTTCACGGAAAGATATCAGTAATAATATTAATGACTTAACAATAACACCGATAATATAATCCTTACACGTAGCCCTACCCCAAGCAGCAGGCTGGCTTCTGTCACCTTTCAAGACACCCTGTTCTGCCAGCGTAGGATTGGGGGAGTATTCTAGGCCGCCCCAATACGGCCAAAACTGGATCACTAGATCACAGATGTCCAAAACTACAAACTAAAATCATCGGCGAAACCGTTTTCATCGGAAACCAAAAACTTTTGAGCATCGCCCAAAGGTTAACACATTAAAAGCAACTATTATAGTTTTTTACACGCACCATAACCTTATTCTACGTCGTATTAAAAATTCAAATGATCATTATACTATTATTATCTTATATTTGAAAGTTTAATACTTTATATTATTATTGTAATTTCATCATTTGTCTTAGCCATTTCGAGTTTCTTAGGACCTTTCACCGTCGCCTAAACAGACCTCCATCGCTGACAAGGCAGCGTTATCGCCCACATTGACAAAGACAGCATTCGCCTATCGCTTTTATCTATGCCTCAATTTACCTAAATGGAATTACTAATGCCTGTATCTGAAATCTAGGCCACTGAAACTTGCGAGTTCTGCATCGTATAAAGACAAGGCGATGCCGATGCCGGGCGTCTTGTTAGATATTCGTATACCGCTCGGTCAAGCGCGACTCAAAGCGAGTACGCGGCTCTAATTCGTGTTCGTATTGCGAATGCTGAGCGGCATTGTATAGTGCATAGATTTATAAGCAGAAGAGATGGAGCGCACACGAAGGATACTACAGACGAATTTTAATATTACCTTTCGCTCGTACACCAAACAGCAACTGAATTGTGCTTGTGCGCAACGAAGCTATTTTATTTTTAGTAAATGTTGCGTGACTATATTTTAAAGCTACGTTCATAAGTCTTGAATTGCCATGATTGTTTGAAAATATTCCAATCTTTATTGTACATTCTTAAATTACGTTTTTTAGATTTGACCGTAATCCAATGTAACTTTGGGTGTTTTCAAATTAGTTATTATTTATTTACAGTTTATTATCAACGCTATAGCGTTTTACTATAGTAAAAGGTACATTATTCGACAGAAATAGTCACACAATAAGATGTTTTTCATTAATCGTTGTAAAATTCCACAGGCTCAAAGACTCCATCAATCTACCGACGGTAAAAACAAAAGAATTACTTAATTAGACAGATCCTTTACGATCGACAGAAACCGTGGAGCAATGAGTGCTTCCTGCTACATGTCAAGTGATAATTTTCTAGCTCCATCTCGTCTTTTCACTAATCTATTGCATATCGTACGGATCCAGATCTTGGCATCTCTCTGTCTATGTGGGTGTGTACGCTTTGAGACGACGAGATATTCACAGCGTCGATGTTATTTATGAAGCGAGATTTCAACGGGAATGCAACGAGGTGCAGCGATTCCTGTGCAGTATTGGAGATGTAAATGTTAATAAGTTACTATTGATATGACCTTTTTGCTAAATTGGAATACAATTCCATAACAGTTTGTTAGCGTAACCACAAAGTTGTAATGAGATAGACACATATACAAAATAAAAATAACTAGTCACATACATGCTCGCATACGCACAAGAGAGCTATGTTTTCTGATAAGTCTTAAGCGACAACTTTATTGAGTTTCACATTGTTTTATGATTATGTTGGTACGACACACGCTGCTATCTACCACAATAACAATAACATATTCTATGTACTATGCGTCATAGGTGGTACCTCACATGGTTATATATTATATAATTTAGAGAGAAATAAAGAGGTTTGTGTGTCCTGTAGTGATCAAAATTTTTGTAGTGATCAAAACGGATCTTTATTGATATCATAGTAACAAACGAGGATGCAGTTAAGTATCCGCCACGCCCTAAATCCGCTCTTCACTCTCTCATCCTAACCAATTTATCGATAACCCTACCTCATATGTTAGGTACATGTGACCATATTTATAATTATAAATTAATAAAAGAAAATTTGCTATTTTATTCGATAAGAACTGGGTTAGATTTATAATTCTGAATCGTAAAGTACTTATATAATGTTGTAGCGCCCCTCCCAACTTCGGTCGAGTTCAACAATGAATTATTATGCACATATACTGGATATGTAGCCTGTGTCCATCCTGAATAATGTACACATTGAATAGGTGAAATATTTTTTCAAATAGGTACCGATTTCAGGAGATTATCTTCCGCATATATATAAACTCACAAAATTCCCACTCTCTCTCAAAATTATCATTCGTAAATTAGATTACAGATGAATACTATGATTATTTTATAAAAAAGATGGTCAGATATTTTCTAAAGTCAGGTTTAGGATGAAAAGATTAAGATATCAGTTTATGGACAGCTGGGATCTCCTTCGCTTGGGGTGCAACCTGCAAGATGAGGCAACGACGTAGAATACCTCCTGATCAGGTCGCTACGCTCTGAGCCAACCAGTGTAACCCTGGCGGTATGTTTGTAAAGCTATTTAAAGCTAAGCTACTTGTAAAGCTAGGCTAGCAACCAGCATTCCAACGTCAACAGTTCGGTTTAATTGTTTCCTATTGATCGACAACGCATTGGTGCTGTCCCTGGTGCGTTGGGCTAGAAGTACTTACCATCAGACCAAACAAGAAGAAGACCAAACATTTAACATTGGCTTGTGATGTTAATGTAAAACCTTGTATGAAAAGTAAGAAATAAAAAAATTGTTATCTTTTTAAAATATCTTTGAGCCCAATTGACAGACCCTGTGACAGACAGTCGAGTAAGGAGTCTTCGATTCGATTCCCAGCCGCGATAGAAATGTATACATGCGTCAAATAAATGTTTGCTGCTTGATATGAAAGTGTATCGACACCTATTAATTTTTTTATACATACAAAACACATATACTAGTCTCGGTCTGGGTGTCTAGTTTGCAATGCGACACGAAGTATGCTCCAGGTCAAGCACAATTCACGTTCTGCGCAATCTTGAGCTCGTATTACTGCGAATACAAAACGTGCTCCGTAATGGAACACCCACTCTCTGGACGAATATCTGCGTACCCGGGTTCCCGGTGCTCGAGCTGAAAGACCGTCCGCTTTGATGATACACGATCGTCCTTTACGGCATCCCCGTTTATTAGGACAAGGAATATATAAGTAGCTAGGTTAATTAATATTAGGTACCAGTATTCTAGATTTGCGTCGCATAGCTTTCTATATAGTTGCGAGGTACATTTAAGCAGCTTATTAATTTTGTTACAAGGATGCTTAATAACTTATCAGATTCGGTAATAAATAAGTTAAGTCAAAATTAATATATAATTATTTTATTGTAATACTTTATAATTATTTTTATTATTAATCCAAATCTGAAATGTCATCAATTTGAGAACGTTTGCTTAATATAGTAATTAAATTACGGCTGAATTTTAGCAAAGTAGATCAATATGTAACTTTGCGATTAAGCTTAGACGCACTTACATAACTTTTTAAATTATCTGCAAATTTAAAATTATAATGTTTTAATGCATTCTTCGGTTATGGATAACATCAAAGGAAGTTTACATTATTCGAAAGTTACCTATAATGTTCACAAAGGTGTGTAAATTTTACCAACTCACAATTGGCAAACCTACTAACCTTAGTAAGTTGGCAACTACTCATTTTAAGTAGAACCCCGACCCCAGCAGTCGGGACAGACACGACATATGGCGCTCTGCAACTTCCCAGCAGTTGAATTTATTTGATCGAAGACAAATGGACACAAAATTGGAATTTAGACAAAAAAATTAACTACAATCGAATAAATAATTATACGTGTCATTTGAATCTTTGCCTCTGCCGTAAATCGCAAGAGATACTTGGCTGAGCGGTCATTTTTAATAAACTGGCGTTGAGCACACTTCTCTTGTCAATAAAGAAAATAAAGAACTTCGCATAGGCTCAACCCTTCTTTTATTATTTAAAGATAATTTTATAGATATAGATATAGATGAATATATTAATGGCAAAGACGCCTGGAAGTAATAGTATCGAAACCACTTCCGAACAGGCTTTAACATACTTTGTAATAACCATGCGTTGTTTCAAAATATATGCTGAGGAGTTTCTTTCGTCGTTTCTTCTGCTCAACGTTAAAGCACCTTTTCGAAACAGTAGTAAAAGCGAAATTTTTATGCATTCTGCAGACAAAAGACGAAACGGATTACTAAGTGAAATTATATAACACGGGAGGACCACAGACGCGTTGCTGGCTGACTCATCATCCCAGTTCCTTAAGGACCCCATGTCATGTCAGTGTAGGACCTACATTTTATTACAGAAATTCGTTCAACACTGCAACTAAAAAGTTGCACGTGAGCTGCTTCTTGTACCAGTCGACGGGGAATTGGCTTAAGCCGAACAAAAAAGCTTTGTTTTATTAAAAAACCGTGTAGTAAACTACAAGTAAATTTTCAGCATAACTATTGAACAGGGAGCGTACGAAATTCTACGAGTTCCGAGTGGACATGAGTGACCGAAAGCATGGTATGTACTGCTGAAAAATTTTCACTGATATCCAAGTATCCTGTAAGTTGTTTCACATAAAAATCAACACGGAAATCTAACCTGTAAATCGAGCTGTAAATAAATTTCTGGCAACAGTTTTTCACAACTGCACAACAAAAACACTCGCTTATCTATACAAGCAGATATTTAGGCTGGCAGCAAAACAGAATGTGAAATTTAGTAGGATATTTGCTTAATCCAGCACGCCGGCTGGCCATCGTTACGTCATTAATGTTGATGGTCGCCGTCCAGAATATTCCAGAACATTCTAAGATCTAGGTCATCGCCAGTATCGATTGCGGGGTCCAGCAGGGAGGTTCAACAACGCGAGACATTCATGCGAGGAGCGCTGCGTCTCTAATTGAACGCGCTGCGACGTTTTGCTCGTCGATATCGATGTCCGGAATTATATCGATAAGTATATCGGCGAACCTCATATAGGACCTATATACCATTGGCCCTCTGCGACTTCGTTCCTATTGAACAATTAGTTGATTATATATACATGATTATTCAATATTTTATGCTGTTTTTGCCTTGATTAGACATAATGAGATTACTGATATTTTACATACCTTATTTTCTGCGCAATCATATATTCCCATTATGTACCAATTTTCATTGACATAGGTCAAGCCATGTTTACGTTAAGATACAGATTAAGATACAGACAATATTTTTCAAAATTGTCAAACTGATGTCAGTGAGTCTTAAAACTAATATTTATCATGGAATTTAAGAAAAAAATTTAAGTGCAGGCAGACAGACAGTAGTGTAGATAAGATAACAGGATTACTGATTATTGATTACTGAATATTTGATTTTGTTTTTACATTTTGATATTGATTTTGATTGACGTGAATCAATTGTATATTATTAATGATATTCATTTCTACTTCCATGATACTTGCAAGATTGCATTAAATTGTAATTATTTTGACATTGTGTACTTATATAATTTGACATTGTTTTTCATGAATTTTTTAAATTTTCTATTCATTAATAACAAATAACAATTTAATATTCATGATATTTGTGTAAATTGTTCAAATTTTAAATTAGGATTATATTTAGGATTGGATCATAATCCAATGTTTAAAATCATTACCTTTATTAAATAGTTTAATCGGTTGAACTATGCTAAATAATTCAAATAAATAAAATAAAATAAAAATTATCGATACCATTGAGCGTGACATGTTAAGATCTTCCAAGTGACTTCGTCCGCATTAATTGTCTAAGTCGGACTGTTGTGTGAAATGGCATGCCGAAAAGACTATAGTATTATGGCATGATCAAACAGGTTTCATAGTGAGTTTTGACCAGGAAGGTTTCAAAGAAAATATTGTTGTAGTTCTTCTATAATACCTAATCTGAGTTTATTCTTCTTATGTATAGATATTATTTAATAAATAAGATGGATATCTGTGGCTACATGTATTCATCTTATTTGGTGATAAACGTTTCCAGCAGTCCGTGGCTAACAACAACTAAACGATAATTATTGTAACTAATCAATCGATCTCGTAGACCCAAACATATTTAAACACAATAGTTTGAAGGAACTTGTTAATCATCAGAGTCGGTGTAATGGTGATTCAATCTCATTGAACGTCGCAACGTAAAATAACAATGACATACAGCAATAATATCGTTTATTGACAGCGTTACAAAGTACAGTTATTTCATTTGAATATCATTTACATACACATATAAGTGATGACCTAAATTGGACCAGAGCCAGAGCTTAGTAATAACATAGCTGTTATTATAGAATAATGAAAGGAAAAATAAATAGAAAAACGCCGACATAAAAAAGAAATATGATACAACATCGGTAATCGATAAATAAAACAAAAGTCGGTCAAGCGGTGGCAACCCTACAGCGCTTTAAGAACGGCAGTCCGCGCGAGTGATTTGCGCCACGCCGCGTGCTCGCGACAAGGATTAGTGGTGTAACACACTGCGGACATTTTTTTATCGATAACGATTTTTTGTTTACTAATTTAAATTTGATGTTATTGATAACTTTTATTTTTCTTTGATCGACGGTGGTCACATTCATACCTTGCATTCGTGTTTGTTACGTTAACGGTGTGCAGTACAGAAGGTTAAAGAGTTAAAGATTTAGTTTGACGTCAAACCTACACTGAGACTTCGAAAGAAAATTCACGCACGGCAACCACAACGAGCATCGCTGCGTCGTGGCATCAAACAAAGGAGTGTTTTTGTCACGGTGGGAGGGTGGCGCCCGCGAGCCGTGTCCGTGGCGACGGCCGGCCGCGGGTCGATATCGCTCGAGATCTCGGCCTACGCCCGCCTCGCCGGCCATTTGCCTACCTCGACGCCTCGGGCTCGTGTGTACATAACCCGCCACCCACCACCCTCGCCGATACACCCCCGCAGATTACCGCCTACAAAGCAAACTTCATTGGTACGTGCATGCAATATGCGCAAGGAGCAAACCCAAATTGCGTCTCGGACCGCCACCCACTCAGATTGCTTTGATATCCCAGCTCCACGATTAGCTCGGGCTATTCGAGCCTATTCCACGACGAATCTTAGCCAAGCGGACACAGTGCCGGGCGGCAATCACGTTAATTACAGCTGCGATGCGCCCGGCATTATCTCTGACGTCAGACCCGGTAACGGACAAATTACAGTTGAGGACCGCACGTCTTAAGGGTACAGTTACAGCGTATCGTACGTGATAAGTAAATGCTGGTCCATTCATTTCCCTCGCGATAGGATATCCTGTGATGTGCAATAGTTATCAAAAAACACGACCCGAGAATAAACGTGATGAATCTTTTTTTTTTACATAAAATAAGGTAATGCTTGACAACAATCCAACCTGATGATAAGTGATGATGAAGGCTAAGATATTGGTCGCACTAACTTATAGAATATTCACTCTCTTTTTGAAGACTCCCACATCGTAAGTAGGCGGGAACACGATGAACCTAGGATACTTCGCTCGTCAGCTCTACTAACTGGGATATCGACTCGTTGTATAACTTAAGGATAAAATGGGGAATTTTTATATTTCTCATGGCGATACAGGTTTGAGTTGCTATTATAAAAAAGCAACATACCAACAATGCTCGTGGCGCAACCTGGACAGACGACGACGACGGAATGTCATCAGAATGCTAGGCTCCTGGTTTTATGTCAACAGCTGCTAAACGACAAACAGTTCACTTGATCGAGAGATCGAGATCTTAATAATGAATTATTAAGATCATTAATATTCTTAACACCAAAGACGTCACAAGATATTTCTGCATGTCAAAAGTATGTGATGACCACGTTTGCCCTTCTGCCGGATGTAACATTAAAAAACATACAACATTGTATTCAAATATATTATTAATTTACGACCATATAATATGGTCTGTCTCAAGTCATAAACTAAGGTTTGACCGTGTCAGACAGCTGCAAACATAACGCACGAGCGAAGTTACTGTCAATGCCAAGATAATAGAAAATACTTATATTGAAGATGTAAAAAAATATACATCTTTGTAACAATTATTTTTACTCGCAATTTAATAACAAGTACCTCAGCAGCATCTGTTATCTGACATATGAAGCATTTTTCTCTTATTGTATTTATTTGCTACGAAACCGAGGATATTATTGGAAATACTATGTCGCGTCTATTAAAATGTCATGTTGCCGTCGGTCCATAAAACGTATTTGAAGTGAGGTGAAATATGTGAATCATATGAAACGAGTTATTTATACATTATACCTCGTACATTTTGTCACATACATTGAAAATCACAGAGTAGTAGCAGATGGGATGGATCGCAAAGTTTATCGTTAACAGAAAAGCACGGCAATTCTGTAATGTCACAGATCAAGTTCACAGCTGATTTCGCGGTGAAATTTATAGAGTATTTATTATTATATTAATAGTAAAATATTGTGAATGGCTTAAACATATTCAGTACTAGTTATTATGCCAAATTGAAGATTAATACCGGTTCGTTTAATAATGATACCATTATCATAATCTCACATCCGACTCGGCTGTTTCTTCTGTGAAGTTATAAAATTACTGTGCAGTTGAATAGTAGATAGTTATTGAGTAAAATCATAGCCGGGGGTGTGTTAGAAAGGATGTATCATAAAATTTTTCGTCTTATAATTTCATTTATGACTCACGTGATTTTTTTTATCAGATTTTAAAACAATCCGGACAAATTTTGATTTTTCTACAATCATAATTAGCAGGTAGATCGCAAGTTTTTCACTACTAAAAACAATTTTGTTTTGATAGTCAAAAAGTAGGAAGTCAATTAATAAAATAACTACCTAGATAGGCTCTTTGATTAACAAGTGTTATGTTATGCTATTGTCAATGAATAAGAATTTTCATGTGAAATTTGAAATAATTGTCAAAATTGATAATATGTGACATCCTACATTAAAAAAGAAAAAGAGGTAGCCATCTCTCTATACCTCCATCGAGTTCAATTTCAACTTTTGACTTTGTGTATGGCGGAAGTAGTTTTTGCCTGCTACGATAACTAACTCACTATTACATTAAAACAAACCCATCGGCATTTACTGTGAAATATTATGAGGGTTTGTGGTGACATTCTACTGCACGCACAGATACTCGTCATAAGTGTTAAACCTGAATCGCGCCAACGAAGTTTTCTACGATGTTCACATATATAGGTATTATAAAATTCTCGATCGTAGAACAAATTGAGAATGGCCGCTTCCCCGACATGATCTTATAGCTGTAAATCTAACATTGTTATCTTAATTACTTACAGACGAATCTCAAATAGCTCAAACCTGGCGCATCAGTGCATCAGTACTTGCGCAAACAAAAAGATCTTCCACAAAACAAAATCGCATAGACAGAAAATGTTCACGAATTTCAATTGAAAACTCAGAAAGGTCGTAAATCGGCCAAGTGCAACGTAAGCCCCCTCCCTCCGCCCTCCTGTGACTAAGAGAGGGAAAGTTCACATTTGCATATTGGCCTCTGTCCGCGAACTCGAGCTAAGCAAACTTCGCTTGAGTTTCCGAGCCAATTGAGACGCGGAAACTTTTGCCGTTCATTGCTACTGAACCCAACTTATTCAATGCCACCTAATTGAACTGGTGCGGGACCAGGGGACTTTTCGTTATTTCGTATTAAAAATCAAAAAACTTACATAGTAAGAGAATATACGAAAAAAAAAATGAAAAAATACTTATGAAAATTCGAAATTGGCACACGAATGGAAACATCACCTGACAGACCAGCTTCAAAATGTTAATATCCAGAGGTTGCAGTGGCCACTCTACGACAGGCAGACACGAAATTGTTGTTACTTCCGTATCGATAAATAAGCATTTGAATTAATAGAAAAACACGTCTCCAAATTCACTTTGGCATCTGGTGAATGAGACTTAGATATATACTTATATAGAAGTGAAAAGTAAATAACTTAGCTGCTGCTCTTGCGAACCTCATAAAATGGCTCACAAAACAAACAATAAAGACTTGAATGAACGCTGACGCTCAATGTGAATGGATGTCGTTGTTAGTGATGTCGCAGCGAGTTGGGGAATATTCTCCCTTTGTCACACTCGCCACCACATATAGGGTTGCCTGGAGATGATAATTTGCCTGAAATATCCCGACTTTTCATATAATGTCTAGATTATAAATGACTCCTACGGAATAGCTCATTGTAAAAAAAAAATTTGAAATTGCCACGCACTTCATTGAAGAACGAAACGGAATGGGTTCAATAAATAAAGAACCTGAATAATGAGTACTTAATGATGTGCAAATAATGCTTACCACTGATCGTTGAATTGTTTGAATTAGTTTAGTGTTTCGTTTAGAATACAGAAGTTCGAGTTCAGATTTCGCTTTCAATATTTGAAAGTTATGAGTGATGCGAAGACAAACATTTTGTCCAAATACATGCCTGAGAATTCTCCATAATATTTTTAAATGTGTAAATAGTCTAACAATACCCACATAGGTAGCACCTTACTTTTTTAAGTGACGTGACTATTATATAATATTTCAATAGCATTTTTTTTATTTCTGTTCATTTTCCCGACATGTCAATCCCGAGAATTTGAAAATTGTTTTAAATATTTTGGTTATCCGATTTGGCAACCCTATATTCACCGCACCTAGCCACGTGTCTCACACGGGTGCGAGATCGTCACGACAAATATTTACGGAGCTCACAGAGTTACTATTGTTTTCAATTGTAGTGTACTTATAACATTTGTGTCTCATTCGATATCTTTGGTTTCATATAACTAGTAACCTGCAGCCGTCTACTATTGGGAAATACAATCCTTACGTTACTTATTTTTATCAATGTTTTATAAATTATAAGTTTACGTCATTTTATTCAATTCCCTGTGTACTATTAAAGTTCTATGAATTAGCATATTTAATGTAACAATATTATATTCATTATCTGAACTATTAACAGAATTCCATAAGAACTTTGTCCTCACCTCGCACAAACTATTACAATAATACAATAAGTACAAATAGTTTTTTTTTTTAATTTTAATAATAGATAGATGCCAAAATATTTATAACCCTATATATGTTTAAAAACTCTAAACATTGATTCTATTCTAATATTCCTTTTAAATTATGATGTGAAAGGCAATACATCAGAAATCATAATATTTATTCTAAACATAAATATTAAAAAACTTTAGGCTTTCGACTTAACGAAAGTTCGTTTTTATGACAATTTTTAATAATAATAATTGTTATAAAATATATTATTATCTACTTACATAAAACATGTTTTGTTTTTGCGCATCTATTGACATTTGTCATGTTAAATAAAATTTGACACATTAAATTATCGGAGCATACATAGCTACATTGAATATTATTGTATTTAATTATAGATCTATACCTCAAAAAACTAAGTGAAAATGCGATCTGTCAATACTATTGATGTGTTTCATAACATAATGTCACAGGATCAGTATTTCTAATGCAGTAGTCGTCGGTCAAAACTGTTAAACGAGCGAGGTGACGCATTACAGCTGGCCTTGTTATTTGTTGTGAATTGGAGCAGACAGTTCATTTACAGATTGTAAAGATACGCGACTCGAATATATCGATTTTTTAATGTCAATCGATTCGTAAAACATTTCATGTAGATAATATCACTATTAATATATTGATTGTAATAAAAATACTAATATTTCATTTTTTGGCTTCAGATTTAAATTATGAATTGTTTGTACTCTTCAAAAAGTAAAATCAATTTATCGATTAACGATTCACGCACGCTGTTCGATTAAATTTAGAATATTTATATTTTAGATCTGTTGTATTTTAAAATAGAGGATTATGAGTATAACCCATTTCCTAAAACATAACTGAACTTGTTTCGCTCAGACCCAAAAGTCTCCGTCTCCTTTGTAGTTCCAATAATTAATTCTAAAATATTTAACATTCTTAACCCGGGCTTTGCCTTGTAGTTTATTTATTTTTCTTTATAACAAATGCACCGCGCTATAACAAAAATCTTACCTTAAATAATTCGACCGTTAGTGTTAGAAAAAATACTATCATTTTATCTATGGAAATCACAAAGAATTCTATATAGTAACGCACGTACATACTCATGATCCTGTCCTAAAATTCCCTGAGTCAATATCGCGGGTGCCTTGACATGCACAAAACATTAGGAACATCTAAAAGATTTATTATTCACATTTTTACTAAGTAAACGACATAGATAATGCTATAGATAAATGAAATATTAACACAACGATATTAAGCTCTATTATGGGTAGCATAAAAATATTTAAGACAAACAATGAATATTTAACAATTTTATTTTAATTGTCTGCATTTCCACATGTCTGTAAAACCAGTGAACAGGTTTTGATGATTCTTGGTATCTTTTACGATGACCGGCGGCCCCCGCCGATTCGATCATTCGGATTGAATAATGAATTATAATTAATTTTACTTATAATGATTATCGAGTATTTCTCATGTTAAGTGAACTTTGTATTATTTTTGAGAAATAAATGTCTTAAACGGTAATTATACATACATGTTTATTCAACATTTTATGTTTTTTTGCCGTGATTACAGGTCATTATGTCAACTGAAATTTTATATGGCCTATCATCTGAGCAACCACGTGTTCTCAGTACCCACCAATTTTCATTCAGATCGGTCAAGCTGTTCTGGAGTTATAACGAGACATACATACAGACAGACAGATATATAAAATTTACAAAACGGTCAAATTGATGTCAGTGAGTCATAAAATGACTATTTATCGTGAAATCTGTCAAAAATAGGAATGTACAGACAAATTTATATATAGATATATATATCTCATCATCCTCGATAGTTCAGTTGGTACCCTATCTGCTGAGTAGGGAATGCTTTGATTCCCGAACGTGGCAGCAATTAATCTGATAAATAGTTGTTTGATCTTGATTTCAGGTTGGTTGTGATGTCTTTCTTTATTATGAACACGACATTCACTCAGTAAATCATAGTTAGTAGGCGATCATAATTGTTTTGTTTGTTTATCTGTGGTAAAAGGGACGTGACTAGTTAGTTTAATCTCGCCACATTGATCCTGTACATAACAATATTGTGCTGAAACCGCATCAAACTTAAGAGTGAATAGCAAACTATTTGAAGTAATAAGAAATTATCACAACCAAAAGCCGTAATTTTGTTGTGAATATAAAAAGTTCCTATTGTACTCCACGATGTACCTAATCGACGAAAGTTAAAGATTGACTGATTAGAAAAATACTTTGAAATATCAGAAACGAATCAGATATGAAATATTAGTAATGTTATTATTGTTATTACCCTATAGACGAGAGCGTAACTATGGTACAAAATAGACAAGGATAGATATTGCAGGATGTACGAATATAGATAGTTGGACAGTAAACTACAATTGTGAAAACAAGGTCGCATGGAAATAATAGCGCCGCAGCCGGTTTTACGAAAGTTTGAAACTTACTCTGTAATTGTCATATCAATATTGAGTTTTCAAGAACTGAGCATCTGCACGAAGTTGCAGCAAGTTAAATAAATAAACGTTTAATAAACACACACACCCCCGCACTAAGCTTCTCTGCATTCGGGTGGCATGGACATACACAAACACCAATAACCTGAAAACAAATTTCTCTGTCACATAAATGTTAATCCCATGGTCGAATTCGGGACCCCTCACTCGGCAGGCAGGAAATTAGCAACTGGGCTATGGGGTCGTTCTAGTGTAGCGAGTGTATTAACAAAATGATTTTGATACTTTTATACTGTGATACTACAACGCAGTTTCGGTCCGGGTAATTGTACTGGTTAAGATATTTATTATAAATTGTTTCACGACTTCTATCCCCAGAATATCCGAACATTGTTTTAAGTTTCCACACACATCGAAGGCCGGTCGAACTGTCAATTGAGGCCGAACTCTATCGAGTCAGCTTCTTTCTGGGGTAAAGCGTATTTCAATACGCGACATCTTTAATCTAGGCGGGATCGGAAAGGGGCATAAATCTTGCAGGTCCGGGCGAGGTTTGAATCATTTAGCGCGGTGCGGTGCGAGCCCCGCGCGACTTCCGTCCGGCACGTGCACCCCCCCTACACCCGCCGCCGCCACCCGTGCTCAACGCGTCTGTCTTGTCGAGACAAAGGGGCGTGAGGGATGTTACTTTGCACGTGATGTTGATATCGATTCTCTAGTTTAACTCTAAAAAACCATTTATATTTCTTAGTTCAAAACAAGTATACGATAAATACACAGTCTTAGCAATGTACGGTAAAAAATAATTACATACGTGTGCGTGAATTTGCTGAATTGTGAATAACGCTGCAAATATAAATATATTGATAGCACGCTGTTCTTCAAAGTTATAGCCAACTAAATCATAATACGACTAATTATAGCTACACTTGTCTTGGTTTAACAATCGAGTAAACATAATATCGATAATAATGACATTCAATCGATAAAAGTTACCGATATAATTCTTTACAGAACAATGTAACGTATGTTGACGTAGTTATAGTTTTATTGGTAGTGTTTGATACTTGATATGCTATTTATGTGTTTAAAAACTATTATTAATGCTTAAATATGCTATTATGTTCATTTAGAGGTTATCTCGTTTTTTGAGAAGGCTAATGTTACGTCCGTCTTACTGTTTTCCTTGTAAGAATATTATCATCTTTATGGGATTCTATCACAAAAACTTAAGGTTCAGAAATGCATTGTCGATTAACATATGAGTTCAGCTTTAGAATAGAGGATAATTTAATGGATGCACACAAGTTTAAGTTAGAAATGTATTATTATAATATTCATAAAACCATAAGATACAGTTTAGTTTTGTTACATATATAACAAAAAAGAAAAATTTTAATTTATCGACAAATTTGATCACGTGCAATCTCTAGCACACGACGTCCG
>DWPT01001748.1:0-17752 GCA_018251895.1 Agathymus mariae mariae
TTACTCGTTGTTCACCTATCACAGATGTGCAGTAACTTTATTGGGGGTGCCTAATACTTTTGGCCAAGGCTGTATATTATTACTGAGTTAAGTTTTATTTTTATTTGAACATAAAATACAAAAGTGAACAACAAAGAATACAGCGTTTCATACTTCGAATTGAATTAGGTACCAATATTTGGAAGTCAGTATTATTGTTAAATATTGAAAGTAGGTTGAAATTTATTTGTTTTAAATAAGTTTTTTAATGAATCCACAATATAAAAAAAATTGTATTGAGTTGTAACATTTCTATACCAGCAAATATCTCTACATCCGATACCTTGCCTACAATTGTTTCACGTCTAATCATTCCCTACATAAATTTCCAAGTAAATACGACATTAAATTCAACTGTTTTACCTCTTCGGGGACAAGCTTTGTACATAATTTGGGTCCATTTCGTCTAGATCTCGCCCCTTGGTCTCAGGAACACAGCACACCACGAAACATAAGCCTCCAACACTTATCGACGCGTATAGCCAAAAGGCCCCATGTAGCCCTAATGCCTGCTGAAAGTCTACAAATGTCTTTACACCGACGAACGCGCACAGGTAACTAAAAGCAGTAGCCATTGCGCTACCAAAAGCCCTATATTCTAACGGAAAGAGCTCACCGATTAACAGCCAAGATATTGGACTCATACCCAATGAAAACGCAATCGTGAAAACCAGAACACACAGTAGAGGAATCCAGTCATTCTGTCCAACAGTTTGGTGGAACATGACGTTCTGAATTCTCTGATTCCTGTGAACCTCTTCATAATACGCATAGCTTCCGAAACCCGCCAACGCCATGGACATCAGCACCGAGCTCAGGATGAGAAGCGGAAGGCGACCGACCGTGTCAATCAAAAGGCCGGACAAACATGAAGCTAGTAGCTGAACGAAAGAGACAGCAATAGCTGCTCCGTGTGGATTCATGCCGCCGAACGTTTTCCGAAAGATCGGGACCGCGTAGAAGGAGAAAGCATGTGCCCCAGAAAACCTCTGAAACATCATCAGGCCACACGTCACCAAGATTGGTCCGAGGAGTCTATTGGCAGTTCTAATGTCTAAAGAGTTGATGAACTGACTACTAGACATTTGACTCTGTCTTTGGCTGAAGTTCTTGCTGGCGAGAACGTTGGTGCGAATGGTAGCTAGCTCTTGCGCGACGTCTGAGTTCGGTCCTCGGAGCCACAAGAGGCTCTTGTAAGCTTCTTCATCTTTTCCGATGAGCACGAGATAGCTGGGTGTCTCTGGGATGTACAAAACGGTGCAGAAGAGAAGCAATGGCGCAGCGGATATACATAGCGCTAGCTGCTGCCAGTCCAAGTAAGCACCGATGGTGAAGCTGAAGAGGACTCCTAGATGACCCACTATTTTGAGGACCGCACTCAAGCAGCCGCGAATGTCCGGTACTGATATCTCGCTGATATACACCTGGAATTAGTAAAATATTTACATTATTTCTGTTCTACATTTCGCTGGTCACTTGCGTTGGCAATTCCAAACAAAGTTACATAGCACAAAAGGCATGTTACAACGTTGCGTCGATTTTGGTTGATTGTAATCGAAGTATATCAGTTGTTAAGACTTATCGTAAACTTGAGACAAAATAAAAACGTGATGGAAAGCTGAAGCTACGTGATGATGTATAAATATCCGTATGGAACAAGAGTATGCAATAGAATTATATAGGAGGGCATAAAGAGCTTCGAGGAGAGACAGTGCTCAGTAAAGAACAGCTAAAGGAATGTTATTAAACATTATTGAAACGTTAAACTTAGATCACAAACAATAAATGTTGAGTTATAACTTTCTAAAATATTTATAGTAAAAACAGAACGAGTCATAACTGTCTGGTAGTTTCGTTTCGAAACAAATAAGGTTGTACTAATGAACAATTTTATCATTACATTAAACTTTTGGTACGAATTTCTAAAATTGGACGTCAAGTTCAAATTACGAGATTAAGTACCAACTCCGTTACAGGATTATCGTGTATAAAGAGATTTCTAGTGTAAGATGAGAAATTTATCTTACAAAAATTGTACTGATAATCTGTTTGTAATCTTAGAATATTTTACAATTCTCTTATTGTAATACAGAACGTACTATAATATGTCAGTAACGAAGCCGCGTTTATCCCGCATCCAATATGAAAATACCTTAACAAGAGTATTCGCCAAAATGGAGGAAAGTTCCGAGACAATCAATTATGTGTAGAGTGAGTATCTGTGAAGTTTCTTAGGGATGGTCCTGAATTTATAACGATGTCTAATGATTTGCGTAACTTTGTTCTTTAGTTCGTTGAAGGAACGGCCATGAATTTATTATCGGGTATTAAGAAAGTCGCTAGCTTGTTGTGGGAACTACTGGTATTACACCGGCCGGTGAAATTAATAGGTGGATAACTAGTATACTTGTGTTTTGATTAAACAGGCCTGATGGCCTTGGAGTCTTCTCACGTGCTCTGGATCCCAAGAAAGTTATAATAGTTATTATTATTATTAATAGTTATAATAGGTATTATAAAAAATACTTCCTTATAATAAAAATGTTAGTCATATAGTTATAGACATTGAAAATGTTCCAAAATATAACTATTATATGAACTAACTCACTTACTTCATTCTTGATAGCAGCACATATTCGATTAAGAGAAATTGTTAGTATTTTATCAGAATTTAAACATAGAAACATTTAAGAAATAATTTGTAGAATCTATTTCAACGATAATAATACATTTCACTCTCACTAATATAGTATTATTAAAGATCGTACTACAACTAATACAGGTACAAGGCTCTAAAACCATTTTGGTTTTTGATCTGTCTAAAGCATTCAATTGTGTTCAGCAAAATTTCACTGTTTAGGGTAAGATGCAACGGCGTCATATTTTACCCGATTTGATTACATTCTATTTAAAAGATTTAATTTATTGTGTTGTATAAAGGATACCAAATAATCGTGATTACCTGTAATATTTCAATGAGTGCATCACAGGGTTCCATTCTAGAGTTTTTTTTAGTTTGCATTAAATATTTCAAATGTAATATTAACTGTTATACGGAAATGGTGATGGTTTCTGTGATACATTATGCGTTTAAAATGTTGATATTTGGGCCCGTTTATTTCACTGACGAAAAATTTTATGTGTATAACATCTAATCTTCCATAAAATAATTGGACACTATGAAACAATATTGTAAATTTCACTTGGGCATCCATATTGCTGCTCGCTGTTAAATTGGGTACTGTATGCATAATTACAAAGATAAGAAAATTTATGGAGGTGAATACAACTAGACTTTTATATTTTGTCTATGAATATTGCGCGATATCTATGCGTATCTTTATGTTATGTTCATGTTGCTATGTACGTTTTTTACTTATTATATGTGAATGTTTCCTTTGTGTGTGGGATTGTAGTAGCGCCGAAAATCTGAAGGTATATGTCGTCTTGTATAAGTGCTCGCAGATTGTTCCAAAGTAGGTATCTATTAACTAAAGTTAATTAATAGATAATGAATTAACTTTGTAACATATGTTCCTTGAAGTCTTTCAATAATTCTTAGTTGCTTTATTACTTTTAGATAATTTTCTTTCTATTTAATTTCACATTGTTCTAAATTCTTAGGAGTATGAGGGTACATGAATAATTTCGAATTATTGACTTTGTATTGTTAGTAGTATTGTAGTTATAAGAGACATTATTACCACCAAGACACAAATTTGTATGACCATAATATAAATATATTACAATAAATAAAACGAGTACAACAAAACAAACTAACTAAGATTTGGTGATTATAATAAGGATATCGATTCCTTGAACATGATTACATTTATGAAGTACTACGTATACAAGAAATACATACGAATACCCAGGATATATACACCAAAAGCACAGCCCAAGCCAGACTTGAAACTACGGGCGAAAATTATAACAGAATGGTACCCCAGAAACGGAAAATGAAACAAAGGGCGACAAACGAAATGTTGGGAAGAAGATCTTAAAAAAGTGACTGGTCCATAGGGGATAAGAACAGCGGGAAATAGAGAGAAATGGAAGACTTTAAAGAAGGCCATTTTCAAAGATCTGTTGATAAAAACCAATCAGTGAATATTAATTGAAAAACTTATAACTAGTAAAAATTGCGAACAGTTATTAAGGATTTTTTTATTTTATTTATTTAATATACATATTTCTTTATATAGCCCTTAGCTACTCCATTTTCATCTAATAATTATTATATTACGTGATAAAATGTCACTTCAAAAATCTATTAGAAGTGTTACATTATATTGGGTTAATTAATTAAAATGCTATTTTCAGTCATGTATAGTAAACATTGAATTTAACATATGTATAAAAAGTGCAGATCGACTACTATCTGCATGCGCTGATCGCACTGTCAATATTTTATTGTCAAATTTTGGTATTAATGTTCATTATAATAGTAAATCCTTACGAAAAATTTTGTTACAGTAATGTTAAAATTTATTCAGACTGACGGGAATAAAAACTCGGGATGCACTAGTACATAAGAGAATATTAAATTTATTACCCTTTGCTGTGACTCGGTTAGTAAAGAAGTACAGTGCTAGTTACTAGCTATATAAAAGAAATAGAAAACAATGGTATTTAAACAAAGGCACAGACTGTATATCTACGTGGCCAGGTACAGGTAAAAAGAAAGAACAATGTCCTGCTCTGTGCTTAAATAATGTGCATTCTAGTAATTGCGCTCACAAAACGGGCTCAGATATAAAACAGTGGTCATACTATCGGCGAGTAACGCTAGCAGTAAAACTGTCCGGATAAACTTCGTTGGTTTGTAATCCGTTGACTGCGTATTTGTACTTTCATTTTACTTTAAACCACGGGTTAGATAATTAGAGAATAGTGGTCATATACTACATTTTACATACAACACTCTAACTTTTAGGTACCAAGTAATACTATGAAGCACCTGGAACCGCCCTGCGTCGCGGCGCCGCGTTGTCAAACAGCTTTATAGTCCATACACGTACTAAGTTATGTATACCGTATGACTGGCAGCATTCGCATCTAAAATATAGAAAACGTGGCTTGGATACATCATATTATGAGTCCCAACTCTATCCATCATTTGAAACATTTTCGCGATTGTAACGTCGGTCACAAAATTTTATTGGCTTTTGAATTAAGAACATAAGACAAAGCTAAGAAGTTACTTTTTATTTGTCAACTATTACACTGCGCTCCCGGCGCTGTGAATTATTCCGCGGGAACATGTCCATTTCAAAAAAATATCCAAATACATTTGACGTACATGTTAGGTCTGGTTGTAATTCTTGTTCATAATTTGTGTAAATATATTAATCATCTATGTAAATTTAATAATGCCAGTGTTGATCATTTTCTTGGTGCAAGTAAAATGCAGTTGTTATATTGAACGATGAACACTTGTTAATTATACTATTAACTAATATTTATAAGGTGTGCTGAGAAGTTTCTTTCGCCGTTCCTTCTCCTCAATGTTAAAGCATCTTTTAAAAACGGCAGTAGAAGCAAATATTACGTTCATAAATGTATTTACAAAATACCTAAATTATTTTAAATTTGAATTTGAACTCTACAACAATCAGTCACTTTCTAAAAACGCCATAAAAACTTAAAGTGCAGCTTGCTTAGAATTATTTTTAAATTGTAATATGCTTGCAAATTCGCCAGGAAATAAAGAGAACAAAAGGTTTATTAAGTTAGAATATCCATCCCTTAACATCCATCTATCTCTTTATCGGATTATCGAATGTCTCCTAGGATGGAGCACGTATCTAATTCTTCTTTGAAATTAGTTTGGTAGAACGTTTTCATTATAATCGTCTTTAACACAATAAAATAAGGTTTATTTTTGATTGCTCAAGAATTTTGATTAGGATATACAGTTACGAGCTTGGGCTTTGAAAGTTTGTTTTTACATAGGATTATAAAATTTGTATCCCTTGGAATGTTGTTCGAGTTGTTGATATAGTTAAGGATATATAAGAAAAACTGTTAGTAGGGCCTTTATTAACGCAATAGAATAGAAAACAATAGTTGTTAGATTTTTTGTCTCTTTGTCTGTATGTTTGTGTGCGCTAATCTCAGAAACGGCTAAATTAATTTTGTTTTGGTTTTCGCTTATATATCGCAGGAAGCGTTACTTAATATTTACAGTTTGTTTCATTTCCATCCGTCAATAAATAAAAAAGTAATGAATGAATTAATAAATGTATTTCTATATCAAAAAACGTGAAAACCCAGTATATGAATTCAATTGTGCAGTCGACAATGAGAAATGTTAGTGGATTAATTGCAAAATGTACATCGATATGTTTATATATAAGCAGTGAATTTATGTGCACTTAGTATGTATAATTTCTATTTCAATTTCGACTATATCTGGCTCAAATCTTTGAAGAAACTACATCGAATGATGCTGAACCTTCATTTAAATGTAATCCGCTGGGATTTATATAATGAGCTTCATCTACTCTACATCTACTTCTGGTCTATGAGAGGCTAATATTTCTACTGTTCATATATTATGTATGCTATTAACCAGTTTCAATTGGTAACAGCATTGTATGTTTAAGGAAACTGTAGTCCTCAATATTTTGTTGAGTAAAGAGTGTTAACTTGTCTTAGTATTATTATAGTAGGTTTATCAAAATAATAACAACACTACAGATCCCAAACTGGTATAGTAAACATGGTTTCACGATACATATATCTAGATATTAATTTTGTTTATAAAACTTTCATTTTTTATCTTAATAGCCGACAAACGAGCAGACGATGATAAGTGGTCACAGTCGCCCGTGGACATCAGCACAACCAAAGATGTCACTGGTGTGTTTTCTGCCAGGCAATGAGAAGAAAGTACGAAAAAAGCCTGAACACGATGAGTCGTTTGGCGGCTGACTCAAGCGGGAGGGTGGTAACTAGCCCGGCAAGCTTCACGAAAAGATAATAATAACATTAATTATATTAATGACTTAATAATAATACTGACAATATAATACTTACGTGAAGCCCTACCTTTAATAATTTAGCTACTACGTCATCTATTGAATGCCATTGTAAATACCTGACTATAAGAAAAAGAACAAAAAAGGTGAGAATATGGGCATCACGTAAATTCTGAACTATAAGTTTACTTAACTATTGGTTTTCGGATATCTGAAGCCTTTTCGAGATTAGAATATTATCGTGTAGGTGTTTATACGGAAATAATTTTTCATTGTTTATATATTTATTTCTGTCTGTGGTTTGTTAGACAATTTGGATGAACTATTTGTAATCACTGCAGTCAGTTGCGCTATCATTATCATTAATCGAAGAGTTCGAGACGAAACGGCAGACTGGAGAGAAATTAGAGAAAGATGAAGAAATTTAAAAGTTAAAATCTGTAATGTAACTTGGCTGTTGAGATTATTACTGAAATAGTCAGAGGACATCTGCTGGATTCTTACTACGACAAACCCTCCAGAAGCAGTGACTCCTTTGAAGCTGGTGGATGAACCAATTGAGAAGATGTACAGATATGGAACAACTAAAGTCCGGAGTCCTCATATGATCCACGGACGGACATATCATTGTTTCATGGATAACAAAATAAATAAATAGATGTTCACACTCCCGCACTAGGGGAATTCCCTATGTTGTGAACCAGACGTACACAAATACCTACATGACATCAAACACATCCATGACTCTAGAATAACCATTTATCTGTCACACTAATATCTACTTACTTACCAACTAAACTGAAAGGTAGTCAATAAGATTTTCACTTCGATTATTTTCCACAATATGGTGGTTTTAATTTGTATTTCAGGATTAAATGACCTAATTGTTATTGTAGATTTTCGTTTATTGACAGTACCTGTGACAGCATCGTCAATATGGAGCAGCAGAAGCCACCAAGGAAGGCTGTGACACACATCATGCGTACGGAGGTGGCCAGCACCGTCAGGAGCCACGACGCGCTGCATGGCGCCGCTGCCAAAGACAGCACACGACGTCGCCCATGCCGCATCGCAGCACCGCCCGCCATACCGCCAAATAAGGCCCCTGGAAAAGCAATTTGTTATTATAATCTGTAATTATCTCCCTAGTTAAGCTCGAGTCGATAGGAGACTATAAAAAGAGACTATAAAACACTAAAAAGATTAAACCCATAGTCTGTACGTGAGTTGCCCTTTGGAAATTTTAAGCGACGCATTAAAATGCAGCTAATAGGCAAAGGATATTATAGTATAGGTGAATATATTAATGGCAAGGACGCCTGGAAATAATAGTGTCGAAACCAGTTCTGCACAGGTTTAAACTTTTGTAATTACCATGTATTGTTTTAAAGATGTGCTCAGGAGTTTTGTTCGCCGATTCTTCTCGTCAATGTTAAAGCGCCTTTTCGAAATGTAGTAGAAGCAAAAAATGACACGCATAATTGTATTTACAGAATACCTACATGATTAAATGATTTTCAATTTGAATTTGAACTCGCACTGTTAGCCAAGTGCAGATCCACAAATTCCACACAACAACTGTCAGGTATATAGGTCTCCTTATGAGGTTTTCAGGTTTGCATATATATTCAATCAATGTTTGATTAAATTTCAAATAATTTTAATAAGTAGGCAAATAAACGGTTTTTTGATGCGGACATAACAGTCCACATAAATAAAATATTAAAATAAACTGCCGTATGTATGCAAGTCAGATTTAGTTGAGTTTTTTATTTGGTTTGTAAATAGGTCAAGATTTGTATAATGTAAAATGTTTTGAAGGGTATTTTTGTTCGAAATACTCTGTATTAATATCACTTTTAGGTTGTCAGTTCTGTTCAATGACGATTTGGTGGAATAAATTGTTTTCAAGGAACTGACTTACAAGCTGACAGAACAAACCGTAGGAGTTAGAGATATGCCTTTTATGTCACACTTATAAATTTCTTTATTTTTAAATTGCCACTGTGCGAAGCGGGGTTCGTTACATAACTTTCTTAGTTAGTCATTCGATACATTCGTTCACTGTTAACCTATTATTAAATTAATTACGCGTTTATGGAATACAAAAATTGTTGTTTCACCTTTGCTTGGCTTGTGTCAATAAAATGTATTCTCTTAGTTTTGTGGTCTGTAACAGCAGAGCATTCATAGTTTTATAATTTGTGTCAATATATCGCTCATAGCTCGCCAGTTTCTAGCTATAAAGACCTCATAGGCTGGACTATTATAAAACATTCATCGTTATCATTTGAAATCAAAACTCTTATTTTGTAATTACAAAGGTAATGTGATGATAAAAAATTAGAACGTAATCATATTAGAAACAAAATTCGTTTACATATACGAGTCTGTTATATTTTTCTAGCTAATTGGACTTGGTACGAAGATGATTGCTTTCAGAGGTTCGACAAGCTACCGTAGCATAGATCGAAAAGTTGTGATTATATTCATATCAATCACAACAGGGGATCAATCGATGTATGTCGTAGGTACATCCATTACCTAATGGCCGCCTGCCATGACGGTGGCCACTAAAAGGTTTTACGGCAGTTAAAATGATGTTAATTACGTTAAAATACCGAACTGATTTATTATTGTATAAAGTGCATTTTTTTAAACTTAAATCGATAAAATGTTGCGCTAAAAACGATGTATCTAAAAATATAATTCGTATTTTTTTTACATTTTTAGTTTTTGATTCATACGGTACATTGTTTGTTTAATGCCTTATGGTACATGTTTTGTTTAATGACAAATATCGTGTTTCATAGTGGTCTCCCTGTTTCGATTGTCGTTATGATGGTGTTTACAGAAACAGAATATCTCTTAGAAACAGCGATAAACGAGACGCATTGCAAGAATTATTAATTCTAATTAAATTTAAATTAAACACCACTGGGTCTCAAGATCCTACTTTACTTTTTTTATATATGTATTTAAGTTATGTATGTATTTATGTCCATATTTTTTATATGCAGAGTATTTTTTGGGTAACTAAAATATCACGGTATGTTTTTTCCGATTTTCATTTCATCAACAAAAGACAAAAAGTTAGCCGGGAGTTGAACCCAGATCAACTGATTGGGAACAAGTATCCTGATCGTTACTCCCCCCCACATTGTAAAATTTAGAAGTTAATGAAAAGTAAAGCAGAAAAATTTTCGTTTTTTTTATCAATGAAAATAAATTTAATTAATGATGACCGTATTAGTACATTTTATTTACCTTTCTACTGTTATATTTTCAACTCAAAATTTGGATGTACGATAATGGTAGTTATTTTTACCATCTCAGCTATAACTTTTTTCTTCAATTGACAAGTTCCTCGACAGACGGTCCATCTGATGATAAGTGGTCTACTAACGCGCGTAAACTTTACGAACCAACGGCTTTACCAACGAATCGAGGGCTAAGAAAAAAATAGTAGCCATAGTAATACTAGTAACTCACGCTTTTCGATTTGACGAAAAAGACCGCGGAGAATCAATTTATTTACCAAGATGAATAGTTGCAAAAATAATACAAGTTACAAATATGTCAAGAATCATTTAAATTTTATCACTGGTTATTACAACGTACAATCAGACAGACTAAAATTCAAAAATAATATAGGCATCTCTATCAAAAACAAAGCCCACCTACATTAAAATTTTGCAAAAAATATTTACGAATTCGACTTGCTGCGCCGCGGTTTTATTGTATATTAAATGTTATATCTATTGTGCGAATGCCAATCTAGATTAACTATATGTGTTACAAAAACCATGAAGACGTCCCGTTATAGGCACAAGTGCTTTACTGCTGTATGCAAATAAATAAACAAGTGAATAAATTTATTTCATAACTCGTTTAAAACGACTCAGTGCGCCATTTTACGGTTTTCACAATTTAATATTGGACTGAGAAAACAGGCGAAGGAGAGTTAGGTTGATAGCGACAATTAAGTTTTTTTATTCGAAATCTAATAAAGTATTATGATAACAGATAATAAAACTGTAATGGAACAGAATTTGTAAATTAACAATTTTTTTTAATGAAGGTAAACTTTGTTATCGGTAATAGAGGGTTAAATTTTTTATTTTATTTTTTGTATATCTGTAACGGCACCACGTGGAGTAACGACTTATAACAACGTCTACAACTTGCGGTCGAATTGCTATGACCAGTCTGCTGAGAGTGCTCAACAAAGAAGACAGCTTTTTTCTTGGCTGGTGAAGCTACCACGGTTAGTTAGGAGAGCCTAATTATACCCGATAAATATTCTTCAAAGGAAATTGTGTCAAAAATCTTGGTGTCTTCATCAAAAATTGTACTTTCCGTAGCCTGTCAATATATTCATAGTGATTTAGTATTTATTAGAAAAGAAATACGTACAAGCAGAAAATTGAATTGAATTGAATTCAGGTAGGATTGTTGTCAATCATTAACTTATCTCAAATAAAAAAAAACAAGAATCAGGCATGCTTTGGTTCCGTCTTCAGTATCGCCTTTGAAAGCGTTCTTTGTTATTACGTAGGTTACCTATTAGAATTTATCAGCGACGCGTTTAAGGACAGCTTATAAGTAAAGGATATTATAGTTTAGATAAATATATTACTGTTAAGGTACTATTCGCAAATGACAGTTTAGAGGCCGTTTTTCCCAAAACCACCCTCGGGTGGTGTTTAGTGGGTAGACCCCTAGGTTTATGGGAAGTTCCACATAACCAGCGCAGCCGGCTGGTAGGTTACAAGAAGTCTTACCAAGAAAGGACAGAGAAGCGAGCCAAGACGCCTGCTGGTCAGACAGTTGAAAGTCTCGTCGTGTGGCGTTGCTTCCTGAACCTTGGAGGGAGGCGATCGCTGGAGAGCTGTATCCTTTGCCCAGACCAGCGGAAAACGGTGCTAAGGATACAGCTAACGCTGCCAGAACCTGGAAAAAAAATCTGTTAATTTCTATTGAATAACATAACTGTGGCTTCAACATTAATAGCCTGTTAGGTCTCCTATTTTCAAAACTTAATATTCTACAAATCAACGACCCAGATAACTTTATTAGTCAATTATGAAGCCAATGCGAGGTATTTCATAAATAATCCTTCAATGTTTGATCAAAGGAACGTTACTAACATTCGTGTCTATAGTCCTGGATACTCGACCACTCGATGAAGAATCAGGTTATGTACTGATGAAAGCCAAATTTTGTTAGGTGATATTATGTTCTGAGTTTTAATCGTTTTACATTATTTCTAACAAAAGATATAAAAAGAGGCCAACATTTAAAAACAATACATTCCGCGGCACGAGCGTACGTGCTCACTCGCGAATGGATCGACAAACAGACAGTGAAGTATCGTAATATAAAAATACACTGCTTCATGTTTAACGACGATTTGAAGCATCAAAGCAGGGATCAGGTCATCTTTGAGAGTATGATAGTCTAATGACTCGTCTACGTCCTTTTTGCAGATGGAAAAGACCATGGCATCATGTCCGTTTGAAGATATTATTAGGTAAGTGATCACCGTCGTCTATGAACCCATCTATTGCTATAGGAATTGCGAGTGCGTTGCCTTGAAAGATGTATTTAAAACTCTTTTTTCAAAGACCCTCAGATAATATTTTCACTTTTATGATATACTATTTAATAATGTTTCATTTTCTTGTATGTTAAATATTGTGGTTTGTGTGCTGTAGATTTTATACAATGACTACCTCGTGCAGCAAGACATGACACATGATTTTGTTAATATAAAGCTCGTCCTTAAGAAGGTGCAAGGAAAACGCTCAACAGTAAATAAGCAAACTGAAGTCGGCAGTATCAAATTTCGTTAATTTCATTTCATTGGCATTACCGTTTTCCATCCGAGTAGTTTCGTTTCAATATCTTATTTCAATAAAGTTTCCTCTGCCTCTGATTTATCTGAACGTGTCTGGAATCGGTAAATATTGGCAAACAACTTCAATATCAGATTGGGGAGCACATGGAACGGCATTACACCCCTGAGGTAACGCTTTTATATTTTCAAAGCTAAATTTATTTTATTTGGGTTCTGTAAAGAGAAAACGAAATCTTTATAATATCACTAATGTGTTTGTCTTTCTGTCACGCCCCGATGTCTCTAAATCTGTTGCATGGTTTTTTAAAATATATACACATCAGACTTTGAGGAACGCATTTAAGAATTGAATTATAAAAAAACTCATTATATTAATTGCACGACATGTCAAATGAAAATGTTACAGCAGCTTTTCGAAACGGTAATAGAAAAATAATTACGTGCATAAATGTATTCACGCAATACCTAAACGATTCAATGATTTTGAATTTGAATTTTCAAAAGACATCGGATCATTACGAGAGACACGATTTATTTATATATATAGCTTAAAATTGACACTTTAATCGTTATTAAAAAGGATCCAAGAAAATTTGATTTTATACACTATACTTTATTTTTGAAGCTACTAAACTGAGAAGAGAGTTAAGAAAGTAACTATTGGCGACCTGAAAGAACCGTCAATTAATACCGTACTATGAAGTATACTACAGTACTGTAAAGTATACAACCGTATTATAAAGTATTACTACCGTAATATAAAGATAATTTTTAATTTTTTCATTATTTTAAGGTTCATATATATAAGTTTTAGGAATTAGAATCACATTCATTTATTGTAACAAATATATTTCGGGGCACCAGTATCACAATCAATTTTATTTATTATTTATTTATTAACCATGTTTTAAACATATAAAAGTGTTATACAACAACAGTGTTTTAAAGTGAACATGTATTAAAATCCCCTCCAACAAACATTTCAAACAACGTAAACATGGACCTAGTTAAAAGTGTAGAGCGAAAAGCGAGTCCCTTTTTTGGCGTAACTTTCTGCGAGTGCGGAACTGTTAATCTGGGATAATGAGGCTCTGTGCATGCGTTGATCCCGGACTGCGAACCAAGGATGCGGCATAATTATTGATTTGGAGGAGGAAATTTACTAAATTGCTAACTTTACTGTTGCATTAATTTTCGTAAAAGTATTTCAATAATTCCGACAAAGTCGAAACTAATTTTGCATGCTGGTAATTTATAAATTTTGTTTATGCCAATAATATCCGTTTTTGTTATATGATTAGAACTGATTCATATTTGAGAGGGGGCTGCGTTGTTTTGACGTATGGAGGAGAGCTTTATTTTCATATCCAAATGTTTTCTTTAATACGGTTTTAAACTACACAACAATGGATAATTATCCCAATGCCTGGACAGGCGTCCTCTTTTACAATACAAAAGGTCAGGTAATAGTTTGTGACGCTGACCAAGTGCAGATTTGCAGGCTTCATATAGCTGCACGAAATTATGGTGTTTCTGGTACGAGTATGCAAGTTTCTACTTGACTTTTTCTTTCACCGAATGATATATTAAAAAATGTGACAATTAAAGCTCAAATCAAATCACTAAAATTATTGTAAATATGTATGTACTTCGACAATACACGTCCAAGGCTCCTCAGTGGCAAACCGTGTAGATGACCAATGCAGTCCCCGTCGCAGTAATCTTCAATGTATTGATGTCACGTCAATGAAACAATCTAGCAAAGCTGGGAAGGTGCCAGTCTTGTCTACCGGCATCATTTATTTCCCGTTAACAGGTTAGTTGCAGTATAAAATGGGAAATATTGACGAATTTCAATTACCGCAACCTAGGAGTTCTCTCGCGCCGTCGCGGATTGTCTGTGACTACTATCCTTGCATCTGAGTTCGAGTATCTCTAAATAACTATCATATTATAACCTACTGACAATTTAATTGCATTTAAAATACTTAAGACCGAAACCAGGTCCATGAATGTCTAGGTTGAAAACGCGTTGATCATGCTTTTGAATGTTACGGACATCCTTGGTTCGCATTTACCTTGTGATGGCCTGTCTACTCACACGTCAGTTATTGACTTAAAAAGAGTAATTGTCAAAAAAAAATTGAAGCTAACCCCAACACACTAGATGTGAATTTCTACATCCTAATAATTCCGACACCTAATATACCTATTTTATTGGGACTATGCCTGGCGCATACTTTTGCTTAACTGTGAATATTGACTAAAATATCCTTGGGTCTTTTGCATTGCGTCATATGGTCATTTGGAGCTTTTCTATTTTGCATTTAGGTGCATTTTAATAGGTGCCTGGCCTCGGGATCATTTGGACTATTCCACCTATGACGCTTAGCGTTAAGATGTAATTTATATTGGAGTGAGTTATTATAATGTATAGACTATACATGTAAGAAAAATGTTTGCTTTCATAACAACGAAGAAGTGAAAAGTATAAAAGATTTTGCTAGTCGCATTTGGTCACTGGCGCATCCGCTTCTTCTTTATTTCCAGACTCCCGCGATTATCCGACTTTTCGATGACGTAAGCGTGGTGGGAAAACAACGGGGATCAAAGCGTAATGCCTTCATTAAGTCAGAAGCATGCTGCTAGCTGACGCTGAGTCGTCATCGTGTGTAGTTAAGGCGTGTCGTAAACGTTACGGTAGATGTGAAGAGATTAAAGTATGACGAAGAACTACTTTGGTATTAATAAAATGCTCATGTTGATGGAAGTCTAACAAAAAAATCTGTACTATTGTACAGATACTTATTGTATTGTATATATAAATCTTTACTATAAATCAAATGAAATAAATCCTTGGCAATCTGTAGATAATTCTTGAGATAATTGGTGAACCGTAATAAAATACACAGGTGCATAGGAGACAAATAGCCAGTTAATACTGCCATTGTAACTTATAATGATTTTATCAAAATTTATGTCCTTCTGCTGGGTACGGATTTTCCAGAACAGTCCATCGCGCTTGTTCATAACGGTTTGCTAGTAGTTGAGAATCTTTTGGAGAGCTATGTTTCAAAAACTGGTGAACTGCCGCTATGCATTGGTACTTTGACATTAAATTGGATGGTACAGCGCCCTGTGACCATAAGGATAGCAGGAGGCACATAACGATGACGTTATGTGAGCCTTGAGCGTTGATCTGTTAGCCTTGAACGTTATTCAGCAGGCGACTGTAATCAGGGAATATTAGGGCGACAATTGAAAATGGATGAAGACACTAAAATATTTTAAAAGTTTTTGAAAATTACATATAGATAGATGTACACACGAGACCTTCTGAACTCATCCGCTGAATGTCAAATGTCAGTCTACATGTTACTGTCAATTTCAATAACTCAGGAACTGCGTGAATGCGGGGAAGGTTTTGAAGGACCTCCCTATGTTAAAAAAATCTAACTACAAGGACATAACTACAGCTTCACAAACACAGACAACTAATAAAGACATTTAAGCTAGTCTATTGCGCATAGCGTACTAGTGTAGAGACATAACTAAATCTTTAAACGCGGGAAGAGCCTTGAGAATGATCCCATTACACACACCATACGTACCAGAATTATTTATTTTGCTATTGATAACCCTGCCAATATGATGCAATGTTCAGACTGTGTCTACTTTCCCTCTGACGTCAAAGCCGATGGACCACAACAAGTTTTTAGTGTTATATGACTTTGTTGTAATATGATACTCAGCTTATTGATGCTCATACTACGAGCATTATGTTACAGTAAGAACATTATGTTAAATCTGTATCTACTTTTAAGTCTTCAGTTCTTAATCTTATTTTGTGAAACAAATTATATTGGACTATATGCTAATTAAATTTGACGTTCAAAACTTTTGATCGTTTGAGGTAAAATGTATTTCATGTCACGAAATCATTTATTTGTCTGTCAGTGCATTGTATAATCCACTATTAACTAAACCTAAGTATATGTGTTAATCCGTAGCAACAAACACTGAGTAATAATCAACGCATAAGAACTTAACGTGTTATTTATAAAATGTTATAAAAATATGATGAATTTATATATTTCTAATTGTCTGCAAATATTTTGAAGTTGCTACTGCTGTTTGCCTGTTTTTACTGTTTAAGGTCTGAGTGAGGTTTTGATACGAATTAAAGGCTGCGTGTGTTCTATTAGCGGTCCAAATGCCGATATGGCTTTCATTGCGTATTTAAGAAGGCGGCGTGGATAGATGGAGGGGTGGGTAACAAAAGTCCTTACGCCAATCGAAAGATTTTGATGCAGCTTAATGACGCATATCGTTAACGGCGATTCACTTACGCGGAGACGTTCCCGTCTGCGTAATCGTAACTTTAGTCCATTCCGTCTACTCAAAATTCAACAACTACGTCAATTTTACGTCGTGAGACTCAGGTGTCCTGTCATAGGTTTGTTAGGGACATAGTTCACCACTCTTGCAAAAGGCAGGTAGGAAAACTTTACACTCGTTTGCGAGATTTGGGAAAACTCATATGTATGCATTGTTGTATGTGATGTATATCTTCACCAAAGCAAGTGATGACTTTAAATATTTACATAGATACGACTTCAAGTTAATCCCTAATAATATGATAAGCATCCTTGAGAATATAATTTCAAATTTTTAGCGTTCCATATATTGGATTAAATCAAAATACACATAGTTTGCCAGTTATGATTTTCTAGGGATGAACAAAAATAAATTAGATTTGATAATAACCGACACAGGTGACTGATTTGATGCACATAGAAAATTATGATTTAAGAGTTTTGGAAGTCATTTAGATTAGCCAATTAGTAACGTATCCATCCATTTTGTCACC
>DWPT01001749.1:0-17752 GCA_018251895.1 Agathymus mariae mariae
AAGTGTACAACAGTGAATTCTGCGTTTTGTGCTCGCATACAACCCCAATGACGCCCAATGGACCCCTAACCACTGATAATATTATCGAGGAGAATACCTTAACGCCGACATATATATATGTTACCAATATCTTTCTTATGTTTCTAGTTTGAAGCTGGCGCCGTACCAGCTGGTCGGTCTGAACTGGCTGGCGGTGCTCCACAAGCAGGGCGTCTCCGGCATCCTGTCGGACGAGATGGGCCTCGGCAAGACCGTTCAAGTGATCGCCTTTCTCGCTCACTTGAAAGAGACCGGACAAGGAAAGAGCACCCACTTGATCGTCGTGCCTGCTTCCACATTGGGTAAATATTATTTTTAGAAATAATTTATTCGGCTAACTCGAAAATAACAATGAAAATAATAATGAGCGAACTTATGCCTAATTCCACTCTACCAGTCAACTCTGGAGCTGAAACGATTTACGAGTTATCTTACGATGTTTATGATACATATATACTCTTTATAATAATGATATATATCTTAAAATAAACGATATAATATTATATGTTAAATATAACGTGTAATTACAGAATACGTCAATTATTAAATAATTTTGAATCGGAAAAAACACATCATCAGCTGATCTCGTAGTGTTTAAAAAACCAATCTAGTCAATAAAATCTAAAAAAAAATGTCATCCAATGCTATACCGAAAACTTTCCAACTGCATAAATGCTTCCAACGCTCGATTTGGCCACCCAATTCCTTCATAACAACTGAATGACCTTCCACAGACAACTGGAGCAGCGAGTTGGCTCGCTGGTGTCCGGCGTTGCGCGTCAGCAAGTACTACGGGAACCCCGAGGAGCGCCGGCAGCTGCGTATAGAATACGCGCGGGGGTTGGACCAGATCGACATCGTGCTCACCACGTGGGTCACACGCGACAAATTAATATTTCATCATTACAACTCATATTGTCCCACTGCTGGGCTAAGGTTTTCACCTTTCAGCATCTGGGCATAAAGCCGTAGTCCTCCACGCTGGCAAAATGCGGGTTGGCAGACATCACATAGCTTTGAGAACGCTATGGAGAACTCTCAGGTGTGCGCATGGTTCTTGACGATGTATTTCTTCACCAAAGCAAGTGATGAATAATGTGTAATATGCACTTATTTTAAAAATGAGAGATTCGTACAAGATTCAAAATCGATTCTCCGATCCGATAACCAAACCAAAATAAAATGTAAGGGTATGGGAAACTTAACTGATAATTGACGACGATAAATTGGTAGTGGACCCTGCCTAGCGAGCTAGGGGTCTCGGGTTCGAATCCCGGCCGGAGTAGACATTTATGTGACAGATAAATGTTTGTTCTCAAGTCATGGATATTTGTTATGTCACATTTGTGTTGTACGTCCATGCCACCCGCAACACAGGGCAGGTGGGAGTGTGTAAACGTTTATTTATTTAATCCGAAATACTTAAATCAAAATGCTCAGCTTGACAAATTAATTGTAATTATCGTAATAGTGCGCTAGTGCACCTTCGTAGGTTAGTTTTTACTTTGTTTTGGTGGCGAACAGAAAGCTTGTTGTTCTAGATTTAGGTTTATGTAAACTATTATTTTAAAATTATATTATCGCGGTCATTAATAATTTTGACTCTAACGGGTACTCACGATTATTGTATTTTTTACCGGTCTCACCGTGACTGTGATCCTTCTAATTAGGTCGAAATGCCGGTACATGTTGCTTCGATAACGGGGGAAAAGATTTTTGTTAAAAGCGAAGTAACAGTTATGCACAGGGCATCTATTATTAATGTCTTGCGACAATACATATTTTTTCTATACATAGAAACATCGAAAAAATAACCGCCATGTATATGTGTGTAAAATTAGTTTCGTTAATAAACTGTTTACAACGTTGTAGTCGTGTTCGTCATATTTGTTCGCTGGTCATGCAGATATAATACGCCGCACGACAGGCCGAGACCATGGATAAGGGACCACGGGAGTGACAATATTGAAGAGGTTTATTTATATAATACAGAAGCCATAGGAGTAACGATATTGAAAAGGTTAGGAATTACCGCTGTAAACGAATGTATCGACCGCCGTCAGGTATACGATGGTGAGCAGTTGTCCCGAGGAGCGCAAGATGTTCCGCATCACGCCGATGCAGTACGTCATCTACGACGAAGCTCACATGCTCAAGAACATGTCCACGCAGCGGTACGACAACCTGCTTAAAATTAAGGTGAGTGTAGACAGTTGTGTGCGGCCACCGATGAATGAGAATACGTGTTGTCTGAGCGATACCTTTATTATGAATCACTTATGGACTATGGCTTAGCTGTACGGATTGCAGTGAGCTTCGTTAGCTGTGGTCTGTTGGAAGATATTGTGACGCGTTGCTGGGTCAATCATACTGATAATAAAACGGGTCGAAATTGTATATCGAATATTTTTTGGACGCCTTGGCAGCCGCCAGGCGGGGTTTTTCAGGTTCGAGTCTCGACTAGATCAGACATTTGTTTTTGTTTTTATGTATGATGATGTTTCACTTATGTGTACTTTCCATCCGTGTCACAGAGAATCCTCGTCCATATTGAGTTAGGTTTTATTAAAAAGTGATGAGGCTGATGTTTTTTTTTATATATTCCAGTCAAAATACAGACTCCTCCTAACGGGTACACCACTGCAGAATAACTTATTGGAGTTGATGTCACTGCTATGCTTTGTGATGCCGCACATGTTCTCCGGCAAGAAGGATGATCTCAAGAGTCTTTTCCAGAAAAATTCAGTGAGTACCGTTTAATGAAATATTTTGTATATGTAGACAGTAATAGTTGTGTATTTCTGTAAAATTATGGCCATACGGAATAGCCAACAAAATATGATCAATTTCAACTAAAGAAGTAGTACAAGCTAAAAATGACGTGCACAAGTGTATTTGCAGAATACCTACGTAATTAAATGATTTTGAATTTGAACTTGACCTTATTTAACACACACAGTCACAGACGTATATCTGATGTCACATAATCTGACCAAACGGCTGTACATCCTCATGGGTGGTCCGTTGTAGACTAATTTGTCTTTTACTGTAATATATCTCATAAACCAACAGTGAAGAACAAATATTATTTTTGTTTGTGCATATCTATTGTTAAGGACTGGTAGTTGTTTTTGTTGATATGAAGCGTGAAATATTTGACTGACGCGTTAGCGGCCAAAAATAATCTTCGTCGCGGCCATAACACACTTATCACTTTCTTATTTCACATTTGATTCTAAAAGGAGAGTGATAACTAGCCGGGCAGGTGAATAAGCGATCACCATGAATGAGTATAGTCGGTATTGCACTAAACGGTCCAGAGCCTAACGACCACCAACATTAGAGACCTTGTACCGTTACCATATTTGTTAGTCAGAGAAATCGAACGAAACCACCTTTTTTTTTAATATTTCTCAAACTGTTAATTATCTCCATTCACAGAAAACAAAAACAACAAAGATGACGGAGAACTCAGAAGATGAGACGCCAGCGTTCGAGCAGAGTCAGATAACACAGGCCAAGCGCATCATGAAGCCGTTCGTGCTGCGCAGGTTGAAGCGCGACGTTCTGCAGGACCTGCCGCTCAAGACCAACCACACGGAGCTGTGCCCCATGTCCGATAGACAGGGGAAGCTCTACAAACATCTGATCGCCGGCTTCGCGGCCAAGGATGGCACTGTGAGTAAATAGTTCTTTTTTCCCATTTCATCACCGTTGGAATGAGTTTAGTTTTATAGAAATTTGCAATTTGAGTTTAAATTTTTTGCTAGTTTTCATTGCGTTTGCGGGTGACCAAAAATTATAGCAGAAGGTTTTGATTGATTGATAAAGATGATTGGATATTTAAAAAAGTCTACATCAAAGTAATTAGTGTTGACATGCCACCATGTCTATCGAATCTTTATATCCTTTACTTGATGTTACGTAACACTTGATCATGTTTTTAAATGCCCACATATTATTCAAAAGTGATAGTGAAACAAACATTTCCCCAAAACGATTCGGTTACGAATCGTTATTACTTTTCATATCCAAACAAAATATATATTTGTACTCGATGTATATTGTATTATTAATATGCCTGCTATAATTACATGATACATACTGCCGGGTTCCCAGATCCACGCGACGACCGAACAGAGCGGCATGTCGATGATGATGGACATGCGCAAGTTGGCCAACCACCCGCTGCTGCTGCGGAACTACTACGACGAGGAAAAGCTGCGCAAGCTGGCGCCGCGGCTCGCGCGCGACACCGGCTACAAGGAGAAGAACGAGCGCTACGTGCTGGAGGACCTCGCGTGTCTCTCCGACTTCCAGATACATCAGCTGACGCAGCAGTACCCCGTGAGTTTTGTATTGTATTGAACTGTGGCTTAGTATGACTATTACTCTATCCTACTGTATGTAACATGTGAGTGATATTGTCTTTGTAACGATTTACAGTTTCGACTTTTACCTTTGTTTGTTGTTAACCTCGTTGTGTGTATGTATATACGGCATGGTGTATGTATATTTGACTTATCACATTAATAATACTTGCATCAAATAGTTTTTGTTATTGAAATAAATGGCAACATTAAGTGTGCAAATTTTGTAACCCAGTTAAATTTATTTACGAAGTATGTTTGCCTTTCAGTGTATAAGTTCATTCAAAATCCCCAACCAGTTGATAGAGGACTCCGGAAAGTTCCTGAAACTGGATGAGATGCTTCCAAAGTTAAAGGACGAGGGGCATCGCGTGCTGCTGTTCAGCCAGTTCACGATGATGCTGGACGTACTGGAGCCCTACCTGCAGCTCCGTCGGCACCGTTACCTAAGGCTAGATGGCAGCACTGCGGTGAACGAGCGGTGAGTCATGTACTGATATATTGTTAACAGCAAATAATAAGCTCTTTAGCTGGAATTTGAAACTGAAATGGTGCATTTATACCTTGTGGTTACGAGAACAAAAGTGGCCAGGCTCTTGGACTCGAGAACTTTTGAGTTGTGTGTGATTCCTGACCAATAGAACACTCTCCACGGATGACTCCTGTAGCTGGTGTAAATGTTCCATTTTGTGTTATTTCAGCCAAGAACTAATAGACCAGTATAATAGCGACGACATCTTCGTGTTCCTGCTGTCGACGAGGGCGGGCGGGCTCGGCATCAACCTCACGGCGGCCGACACTGTCATTATACACGACATTGATTTCAATCCTTACAATGACAAACAGGCAGAAGACAGGTGAGAAACCAGCCTACAAATGCGGTCGTATGATTATTAAGAACCCTGTTCTTATTGAGGTCTTAAGGAGGTCAGTCCGATTTACTTAGATTATCCCTATGCCAATACGACACTTTACCTTACATACACCATGCATAATAATAACAATCGTTTATTTTCCAACACAAATACAAAAGACTGTCACAATAAAGTGATATCAAAAACTGTGAATAAATACAGTATTTGTGGGAGCTGGTTCCCATAATAGGTTAAAAACCTGTGTCACAGGAAACCAGGCCCATCGCAACAATAGTTACAAATTATTTACCATCTTAATTATTGCATTGAGAACTTATCTGAGCAAAAAGAGGAATTAATTTCTCTAATAAAAATATGGTAACTTAAAAGATAAAGTTAAATAGTGGAACTGAACTAACTTATTGATATAAAATAAAAGTAAAGGAATGTAATTGTTACTAAGAATTATATTACTTGTGTGTTTTTACGATTTATTCTATAAATTTAATCTTTTTGTAATATCAAAACTAGAAAACTAGTACATAGAAAGTAAAACGTAGTTTGAAAAGAGAAATTTTTTCTTACTATTAAATGACACAACCCATTCTCTAAATAACATGTTTTTATGTCGAAGATTTAACTAAAATGGTTTCACAGAATCCAGCAACATGCATGCATTCAGGCAGGCAACATTATTACCGACTCTTCTAGTCATTTAAATATAATAAAATATGTGCCAAAATATGTTTTTTTTTTTTAATGACTATGTACTTTCTCTGAACATTATAAAATTGGCTAATATGGCTATAAGTTAGTGCTATTTGATATCACATCAACATACGTTTGGATTGCTCGTTTTGTGTCATTTATGGCTATGGCACTGAATACTATGTGTAATTCCTGTGTGTGTGATGTGTGAAATGTATTAGAAGTTAGCTCGTTACGAACTTAATTTTGTAATTTACAAATTTAATAACCTAAAGAATTATTCCTAATTTAAAGTGTCATTTGTTGTTTAGGTTTGTTTTCGCTTTGACAATCTGTGAAATTATGCCACAGAGTACTCATTATCGTGTTTAATCATATACGTTACAGATACATAATGATTGGTGTTAGAATTAAATAAATAATGAAATAAATTACTATAAATAATTTATAATTGTTTTGTCGAACAAATACACCACATTTGAATAAAATAAATAATATGTCGTAATAATTTAAATGATTCTCGTAATGATGTAATTTATTTAGTAACTAGCAAAAACGCTTGGCTTTGGAAAAACTACGTCTTACGCTAAGAAATTATTTTAAATTTATTTATAACTTTTTTATTTATTGTCGGATTAAGATGAAACGAACTTTAAGTATTAAGTGATGCTTACTACAATATATTAGTAAAAACCATAACGAAATAAGCCGTTTCTGAGATTAGCGCTGACAAACGCACAGAGACACAGACATAAAATTCTAATAATTATTCTTTAGGACTATATTGCATTAATAAAGGCTAACGATAAGGAGTGAATAATAGTTTTTCTCATATATCGTTCATGTAAGAGAAAAGATCTGTTAAAATTTTGTTTTATATATGTAGATACTCGTAGTGTAAGGTCCTATGAGTTACCGCTTAAGGATTGACTTTACAATTGTTGAGTACTTTTTCCTGCAAGCATTATAGCAAGCGTCTATGAAGACGTACATTTTACTCTCGATGTTTTTATTTATCGTGAGCCATCTGGTCCGAATATTTATGTTAAAATTGGATATTCTGATATAAAATGTCTTCGGACATAAATCTGCTATATCCTTATTTTCCAGTCACTAATATTTTGTGACCGCGCTATTTCTTTGTGACTTAAATTTACAATGTGGCGTTTCTGTCAATTGTAATGAAATTTTATTATAAACATTCACAGATCTACCCATGAAAGAGCCACCAATTTTACTTAGTCTGAAATAGAGAACAATCAGTTTAGCCTCATTCCTCGTATTAATATATCTTCTTAAGAAAACCATCAGATTAGTTTTTAACGTACATAATATTATCTAAAATATATTGTGATGTACAGTTAATATATCAATTTATTTAAAGAGATCTGTAAGAGAATCCCTAGACCTGAGGTTGTAAATGGCGCGTACTGCTCTTTTCTGTAATATAAAAATTGGCTCAATGTCGTATATTTTTTAATACAAAGGGAATTATCGTAGTGTGTTATCCACGTTATTGTTAATGTATTTGTTATATTCAAGGTGTCATCGAATGGGTCAAAAGAGGCCGGTGACCATTTACCGACTATTGAGTGCTGGAACCATTGAAGAAGGTATCTATCAAGTAGCGCAAGAGAAGCTAAATTTGGAGAAACATGTCACAGGAGCTGATGGTATGTTGCTTTCGATGCTTTGGATATTTATACTGTCTTATTGACCGCCAGTTTGATGTGTTTTAAGAGAGTGTGATGTGTTTGTAACATTACTGATATAACGGATATGCAAGGATGACAAGTGTCAACCTAACAATAATCACATGGCCAGGATTGTTTACTAGCTTTTATTGTAAAAAAGTGGCCGTGTTTAAATTGTTGATCAACATAGTTGCAACAACATTAGTCGCTACTTGGAATAATAATGTTGCATTGCTATGAATAGAGGAACTTGGGTAGAGAGTAATAAGGAGCTATTGTCCATGTCATGCTCTCTACAATTCATTTTAAATAGGCCACCTGTACATTATTTCGAAATGAAATAGAATTTTCAATTTAAAGCTCTAGTGAAATATTGAATTCAGTTTACTTTCATCTTAGTTTCCATTATTGCACCTAAGGGTGGATAGTCATAACTATAATGTCATATCATATTACTTGCAGAAAACGAGCCAACGGAGCAAAAGAATGTGGTGAGGCTTCTGTCAGCGGCGCTGGGGCTCACTTCGCCGAACAAATGATTGTTGCCTTCCGACAGTGTCATCGTCATTGATTGAGGTTATTGTCGAACATGACTGTCTGTACACGCTGTGGCATAATAATGGGCCATGTGATAAGTGATAGTGATTCAGTGAGTCAATGTCGTGAACGGTTTTCGTGTATCCAACATGCAACTGTGTGTGTTTCCCCATGTGTGAGTATTGTTGAACTGTTGTGTAATTTATTCTAGTGTTATAATTATGGAATCTTTTGGTGTACTCATATTTTGTATTACATTTGTGATACTTGATCACGTTGCGGATGTTTTGTGGAATTTGGATGTATAATATTTAGTTGTTTGGACAGAAATCAGTTTCAATTTTTTTTATACATCTTTGGATGTGCTACCGATGTACAATGTAATGTCACAGGTCCATATATATCTCCAAATGATCGAATATTTGTTTTTGAATGACGTAGGTAACTGAAGTAGACGGAAGTAACTGAAATTATTATGCTATTAAGAAAGGTAAATTAAGAGGACAATGCTGTGGTACCATCTTATCACTCTGTATGACTAGAGTACAAATAATTGTATTTTTAATAGTTACATATGATTCACTTTTATATAGAAGTGGTGATATAATGATCTATGTGTAATACATTCGGAATATTAATGTGAAACATATAAATTTTATGTTTTTGCATATAAAATTCCCATGACAATATCAATTTATAAATTATACAGATGCTAACATCCAGTTTAACTTGAATTTCATAAAAATTAACACTTAGTGTGTTTGTTGAATAATATTGTCTGAAATATACTTCCAAGAAGTATTTTCATATAGTAATGACAACATTAAACTAGTAATTGTACAGTGTGGAGATCTAGATGAATTATATGAATGCAATAGTTCCTTAATAATAGTAATATAGGAGAAGCAGTGAGTTTAGGTAATCAAAATCAGACTGGTAGCATTTTTATCCTGTTTGACACATGAATATTATGAAAGTTAATGTTGTATATTGCTTAAAAGTTGCAAATAATTGTAAAGTTATGTCTCAGAGCTTATATGACAGAATGAATACAATTACGTAATAGTTTTATACGATTTCACATAATTATTATGCAATGTAAACAATGTTCATTTATATCGTACTGCAGTTGACATTGTAATAATTGACTGATACTGAACTCAGGGCTTAATAATTATATTCTGTAACACAAATCTTACTAGTTTGAGAACTATGATTTTGTTTTCTTGTTTTTTTCAATAGGTTGATGACTAATTACAAAAAATTTAAAACTATCACTGCCAAGGACAACATAAGCTATAATTTACACTTATACAAACATCTACGTAAAGCAACATTACACTGTGTGATGGTTTCAGTGGCTACCTACCAATCTTACTACAGCACACTGACACAATTGCAATTACAATTGTGTCTTGCTCTTTATTATTCCCTTAAATTTTATCATACATCATACCTATGCCCAGCATTGATGGTGGCTGATGGTGAATTATGATGGTATACTAGGTTTTCTGCTAGACAAGACTTAGTAAATTATGTGAAGAACTCTGAATTTGAAACATTTCATTGGTTATAGTCAATTCATTAGACAAAAGAGTGGTATGCAGTACCAATAAATAAAATTGGGCATGCTTTTACTTCACAGTATTGAAATGTACATGAGATTTATTTGATTTTAACAATGACTTGTTATTATTACTGTTTGTTCATAGTTATTAATTTGCATTTGCTATTGTAGTACATATTGTCAGTATTTCAGATTAGAACAATAAATTTTATAGCTTTTCTTTATATTAAATAAAGTATCAATAATATAACTTCCATCTACCTTCAAATATAGCAAAAATGTTTGACTTACAAGTATACCAATAATGTTTACAATGTTTTGAAAAGTGAAAACTGGAAACATTCATTATTATATTTCAATTTGAACAGTTCAACATGTACAATAAAATAGATTTATTTAGTTGTGACACAAGGAAACATTGTGCATGGGAAAAGAATATAACACAGCATTTTTGTTCAATGAGAGAGATATTGTATAGTCTGATGGAGTATAGCAGTGTTGTAAATCTGGATTTGTATTTTTTTTTAAGTTAAACTCATGACGCATTTTAACTTATCCCTCGAGAGGTTTAACACGTACCTCATTATTCCACATGTTGATGTCATGAATTTGGTATGATTGAACTTATATTTGATACTACAGTTTCCTTGAAATATGAGACTTAAGATAATGGGGACACTCCCGAATAACAGGTTGATTTGAAAGAATATATATAATGAAATGAAAACATTTAATGCAATACTCTGACAAATTATGAAATTAAAAGCACAATTGTGTATGTTTGGTGCAATAGTTTAAGACACCGATGTCTTTCTCTCCAGCGGTTTGATGAATATCAAATTTTAAATGAATTAATTATTTAGTTGCCTTTTAAATATAATTATGCACGTTATTGTTTGCTTCTATTCCCGTTTCGAACAGATGATTTAAGATCTAGAAGAAACTACCGCAGAATTTTCTCACCTCTTTTATACCAATCGATTGACGTGACGTACCCTATAAGAGAATCGTGCGCCGTCGTCAATCTGTAAAACATTGAACTTGTGTCAGGTAGATATAGAAAGAGGAAGTGGCTAAATTAACCGATCCAGTAAGTACAGAAGCACGTAATACAAATAATCTGAATAGAGAACACATTGCTCCATTAAAATTATCATGGTACTTGACCGGTGGCCGTATTGGGGCGGCTTAGAATACTCCCCTGGATCCCATGCTGGCAGAACAGGGTGTCGTTAGAGGCGACAGAAGCCAGCCTGCCTGGTGGTAACGTGTATAATATAAAAATTCACGTAAAACTATATAAATGTACACATAAACAACTAAACTCAATTTAATTCATATTGTTGATGGCAAAAGAAATGGTGCTTAGACATTTTAAATTCAAGCGATGAGAGATAGCGATCGAGCTGAATCCAATTCCGGATAAAGAACTGTCTCCCGTCTCGAATTTTATCTGTGTGCTTGAATCTCGTCCAAAATTTAAAAATGCAAGGAAGGAGTTTTCGATTGAATAGAAATTTATCTTTAGAGTTTGTGGATTGTTCAACAATCTAATTCAAATATAGAAGAGGATTGGTTAGGACGGAGTATTCTGAAGTGCTTTGCGTAAAGATTGTATTATTATTACATCATCAATATTATTATTGGTATTATTATCTTTCCGTGAAGCCTGCCTGGCTAGCTACCACCCTCTTGCTTGAGTCAGCTGCCAAACGACTCGTCGTGTTCCGGCGGGGGCTGGAGAGCCAGTCTTTGGTCTTGCTGATGTCCACGGACGACGATGACCACTTACCATCAGGTGGCTCGTCTGCTCGTTTGTCGGCTAACATACAAAAAAGTGGTCATGCCAGATCGACGCCGATGAAACATTCCATTCGCGAGTCCTGGAGCGTGTTCGGACGTCTGCTTCAGTTTAGGTCGATGGTCAAGTTGTAATAAGGGTTAGTGTTTGTTACTATCATATCAACGAGTGGAATTTTCTCATGCAACAATCCAAACGCAAGGAATCACGAATTTTGGCGCTAGAATTCACGACTTAGACCATATGCGAGGATTCTCCGTATCGATTACTCCGATGGGCAGTAGCGTACACAATCGATTTCTGTACCGTGAAGTATTAACAATAATTTGAAAAGTGGTTGGTTATCTCATTTGTATTTTAATAAAAGTGTACCACCAAATATTTAATGATAATTTCTTAGCATGTTTTATATGTAGATTATTTATTTAGTTCATTAGATTAGCATAGGCACATTCCGAAGATTATTTACACGCTCGACCATATTTATTCGTATTTTTATTAATAACATTGTACTTATGGGCATTGTTTGCATATGAAGCCCTGGCTTAATTATATTTATGAAAGTATTATCCTAAAAGCATCGTCTTCGATAACACTTTCCACATGTTGCTAAACAATGTTAGAAACACTGACGCACAGGATTTTATTAGTATAAGTCAATAACTATTATTAGTTGAAAATCCTAGCATTTTTAGTTTCCTCAGTTGAATGTGAATAGACGTCTTCTTGCGTAATTATAGTAAATTTATATTAAAAGAAATTATTAATATTGTGATTTAAATCAAGAAATCTTCTCCGGTTGTATAATTATGGGCCCAGACACTAAAATCTAGCCTCCGCATTTTAAGTGCAGTAAGTATGAAGTGTACTTCATTATTTACATTACTCTCACTTGGAATGAAACTCATAAAAGTGATAATTATTGTTTAGCATTAAAACCGCATAAGAGTTTACTTTTCATGTTTAATTTCTTTTTTGTTTTAAATTTTCTACCCAATAAAAGCGAGGAAGCTCAAATCAATGTTTGGGAAAATCACAAATGTGAAAGTGTTTGACACAGCTTCTATGTTGAAGCTAAAGCATATCGGAACCTTCAAAAGCGACTCAGAAGATTTAATATTTTCAGTATTGTACATACCGCCACCACCCATCCACCGTAGTGGTAATCTGTGCAAACTTGTCAAATATAGGTAACTTATGTAATTGCATGTAAATAAAAATAAACTAATTATATTTATTTAGCTATAAGATTTATAAAATGGATGACATCGACATTACCTGAAAATGTGAAAACCGCAGGTCACGGTACATTTTAATTTTGATATAAGATATATTTTAATTATTCAACAAGCATTCTCTAACTGTGCGTTGATATTTAATATTGACACACTCTAAGAACTATTGAACAATACTGTAACACACACTTGACGTGCTGTTGTCTGTGAATTAATACTTTCTCTAAAAGGAATTAAGATTGTTTTCCAATCTACAAGATAATTGGAATGAACGTTTCTACTTATATTTGATATAATTAATGTATAATTAGCATTTTTGTACTGCGGCTGTAACCTTTGAATATTTAGATATAATTTAATTTTGCTGAATACAGTACTGGTTTGGCCAAATTTTGTAGTTTTAATTACAGGGAGACTGGAAATATGTTGTCATTTGCAACCAAATTACCTCATATGCCCCTAAACAAATATGAACCATTTTCGTGTTTTTTTATAGTGATAGCCGACAAACGAGCAGACTAGCCACCTGATGGTAAGTGGTCATCGTGGCCCATGGACATCAGCAAGACCACTGATGCGTTGTCGGCCAGGAAATGAGAAGGTAAGAAAGAAGGTACTGGCTCTCAAGCCCCCAGCCGGAACACGACGAGTCGTTTGGCGACTGACTCAAGCAGAAGGGTGGTAGCTAGCCAGGCAAGCTTCACGAAAACATAATAATACCAATAATAATATTAACAACTTAATAATAATATTGAATTCTTTACACAAAGCCCTACCACCAAGCAGGCTGGCTTCTGTCACCTCTTACGACACTCAGTTTTGTAAACATGGGACGGGGGAGTATTTTAGGCCGCCTCAATACAGCCTCAAATTACGAGTAAAATTATGGAGTAATCCCATATTTATGGTTTTGTGCGATATTCAACTTTGAAAATTGACGCATGCCCGATTTAGATTTACAAGTGCGTATTTTAATCGCCAGGAAACCAGCATATCTGCGAAAACTAAAAAAATCTACGGTAGGTATATGGAGTCCATCAATCTGCACTTGACCAGCGCAGACTTGACGCGATGGACAGCAGTCTTGATTGGCAGGCAAAGGAAAGCTGAGCCTAGCAGTGGAACAGTTATAGATAGATCAAGAAAAACCTACATTAAAAAGTTTTTGTTGTTTATCGACAACACACATATCAGATGGCTATATATTATTAATGGAAGATAAGAGCGTTGATATATTTTTGGAAGAGATAAAACCATCTAGCGAGAAAGGAAATTTTATTTTTAACCATCGCTACGGGTGAGCTCTGGTTCTTTCCTGTCGAATGCGTCGTTGAGTGTATTTCCAGTTTAAGGGCCGAGGGAGGTGTGGATACGATGAAAGTTAGGGGAAAATAAGATTATGAATATAGCAGCCCGTGCGTTGTTGATTTCTGGAAGTTGTTAACATTTATTTTCTCTTGGCAGCTAGGAGTACCGCATGTTGCATTATTAATTTTTTTTATTAAGATCTACGAACTTCACTCGTGTGGGGCCGCAAGAAAACTTGCGTAAGTCCGCTACGAATAATAGGCGGTTCAAAATATAAAACGTCTCACTTCGAGAATTCGTATTAAGTCTTATTTTTATACTTGACCCGAATTATCGATTTGTTGGTACACAGTCGATTTTAGTATTCCTATACATATTAAATTACAGTAGAAGGGAAGATAAAGGAATCGACACTTCCAAATTGTATCAGATCTTTTGTTATTTTTTTATCGAAGCAATTTTGTTAACTGATATTTTTTATAAATGTTTTATTTGCTTATTTATTGGCATATAAACAGTCTATCGACCGCAACTGATACCTGTAAGCGTCGATATGCGAATGAATTCCGATGTAGATACATAATTGGTAAGAAATAAATGATGTTACAATGAACTGTGCTTGGCATGGAAACTTGCATAACTTGGTAGAACCATCGTCTTCTAAACCATAATATCGTAAGGTAGAGCTTGAGAGGTACCATCTTATTTTCAAGATAACGGCCAATTCGCATAAATTTAAAATAAGTGGCTTACATCGTTTTATGACCGTCAATCACAGAACAGTTAACGCCGGCCGAACGGTCGCCAATCGAAACTACGGCGGCGGAGGCACGGACCGTTCAATGGCAAACATTGATTCACTGCTTCAATGCCTGGAGCCGTATTCCAGCAAGCGGCACGGGCGACTCAACCGATTTCCTTTCATCGGCGCACTCGATGAAACACGGCGCAGTGGCCGATGTATCATTGGATAGAAAACTAATCCACCGAATGGTGCGCGCGCGCCTCAGTCGGCACACCGCCCGGGCGGGCGCCACACACGACCGGAATCTGCGCAAGCGACGGCGCCGCGAACAAAAATAATTTCAGTGAAATAAAACGCGAATCCGCCAACGACCGCTGTAACACGCGAGCGCACGATTCTGGTAAGTTGCACCACTTATTGAACCCATTATAAAAACGTTCCGAGCGCATTCCACGAATAGATTTATAATTAGTACTACATTTTCGGGCGTTGCAACGGGGGTGAGGTTATGCGTTTTACGAGTTTCCCGACTGTAGTTTTCACGCGCCCGCGGCCCGCGCTGACCTATAAATTCCGGTCTGTACGTGACGCAGTTTCGGCGTCTGCGCATTTTACCCGCTCTAATGTAGGAGAAATGAAAGTGCAGTTGCATTTGTTAAGCCGCTCGTGCGGCGTAATGCGGATTTCTACCGGCTAATTGGTATTTGCAGATATGGAATAGATTGTCTTTTAGAGTCTTCCATTTACGATAAAATAAATACGTTGGCCTAAATACCGACGCAGCGGGATATCGGTTGTCGGTTTATCGGTTAGTGTTGGAGCTACGGTAGAATTTTTATTCGAATCTCGTACGCTACTTATAATAATTCATGAGTTCATTTGGATTTAATTGAGCCTCTCTATATTAATATTTGTATTCTTTAATCACCGATATAAGATACAAGAATCTTTGTATTATTCTCTTCGGTTAACTACTCCTTACCATTCCTGCCAAAAATTTGTTGATGCAAACAACTGCGATCAGTCAATCATGCTGTTATTCATAACAAATGAGGCAGTCCACCTCAGTCCTGGGGAGCAGCAACATATATGACGGTAGAGGTAATACGTCACTTCAAATAGAGCCGTATCCTGTTTAATTTGTCTACATGGAGTATAGTAGGTATGAAACTGAGTTTATGAACTATAATAAATTATTGATACACTAAATAATTAGTACCTACTTATTATATTACATACCTAATTGGTTAGTAAGTGTAGGATGTTAATGTAAATACCTTATACATATTCCAAAGAAATTATATCGTGCAATGAAAATAAGAAAAACCGCAATCAAAATCACTTTAAAACATTATTCTCAGAAAGGCAAAAAATAAAAACAATATTTTATGTAATTCCTAGATAACATACAGTTATGCCATTTACTTAATGGAAATGTTAAGTTGCTAGTTTAGCTCATCCATTTAATAAACCTCAATAAAATGTAAACATCATTTTTGAAATGGCACACAGTTGCTTTGACATTTCTAAATGCTTTGTCTGATACTTTCGTCTATAAAACTGTGGATAAAAATATACGACATAGATACTCCATAATATGTGTAAAGTAAATAATACCATTATTTCATAAAGTGAATCATAGACCTATTGTACAAGAGATGCTCCACGATTTATGACACTAGTTCTCCATCTAACTAGATGTAAAAAATGTTAGCAAAGTGATTACTTTGATTAATCAATAGTATAAAATGTGCTAATTAAAATTATCTTGATGTACTAGCGGAGCAAGGCTTAGCTGAACCCACTCTAGTTTCCGTCAACGTTGCAACGGCCGCATCGCGCCACTCTGCGATAATGCCGTCGCAATCAACGCGCTAATGGCGTGCAGCAAATATTTATCGAGATAACGAAGATGCCTTCCTTGTGAAAATGATTGCTAATTACCTAGTTTTGGTGGAGTTCTTTATTAAATTTTCATTATATCTAAGTGTACTGTGAATTTTATTAATTCTTCTTTTGTTCGCTAACATTTCTAGTAAAACTTAAACACGTATGTAACAACAATATTTTACGTATGATATTTTGTAGAAATAAATTCTGTTGATTTTATTCTGGATTTTTTTACAGATAACATAGTTTGAATGTGTTTCGTTTCCTTTGACTTTATGGCAATATCAGGAAGAACCTAATTTTCAACAAAATGCTTATAAATTTTCATATACCTAGATTACATATCTATTTAAAACTCAATTAAATACCGGGGTAAAGTTGCTAATGAAAATCAGATAATTCAACATCAGTTTCAGGTTAAACAATGAGACCTAGCGTGTACACAACACAGACGATTAAGCGAGGTCGTTACCCCTGGAGTGAGCCCGCCAGACGTGCCTCACGTAATTGGGAAGTATCTTTGAACGTAGGTAGCTCATTTCTTTTCACCAGCCAAAAAATCCTGCAATAGCATATTTTTAGCGTTCCGATTACAATAAACAATACATATAAATTTTCGTGCGTATTTCAACATACTCATTTAATTTTGCTAGTTTGATTCGGAAATACGAAATATAGGAACTGTCATAAAACTTTTGTATTGGTTTATTTTGAACACACAATAAAATTACACGAAACAGAATATGTACGAAAAGTTTGCACAAGGGCAGTACATCTATACCTATATACACTGACGGTTCGAGACGCCTTTGAAATAAACATTTTAACCTAGTATTGAAACTTTTTATACAAATTTAAATTGAAACCGATATTTTGGTTCGTTAATTTCATAACAACGTATCATACCCTTAAGTGTATATTTGTATACTGAGGTCCTTTCCATTATTTTCAGTATTCAACTTTTTTGAAAACAAAAAAATCTTACATTAACAAAAATTCGTTCT
>DWPT01001750.1:0-17750 GCA_018251895.1 Agathymus mariae mariae
TGCACGTCATTTTTTGCTTCTACTACCGTTTCGGAAAGGTGCTTTAACATCGAGGAGAAGAAACGGCGAAAGAAACTATTTATGGATTTACTTGCCAATTAATGTTAACTAATTGGTAACTTTTACAGCTGTAATTTCATAGTGGTTGTTTATTTCACCAATTCATAGAAATGAAATTATATTTGAACGATAGTAAGCACTTTCTTTTTCTTCTGGAAAGAAATAAAATCGATATAATTAATAAATGAAAAAACCGAACGGCCTTATTCGTTGAGGTATAAAAATGCGCTACTTACTTGAACTTGTGGAGCAGATATCGCGACGTATTTTTTACGCTAAGATTTTACCCAAATTCCTTAACGTCTGTTAGACCACTCACCACGCAGTGCGCTTTGATTAATTGTGACTCGGGTTCGCGTCAGTGGCAATCACAGGCAAAATTTTTGGACCGATCCAACGTACAATAAATTCATCTATATTATTTAAAGTATATTAGGTCAGGTAAGTTAGATTGTATTGTACATAAAAGTATAGAAAAAACGTTTAAACGAATTTATAATTTAATAAATTTTCAATTAGACGTGCACGATTTTGTAGGGAGGATGAGGGTTATGACCTACCCGACCCCTGACCTCAGGTCGCGCCTGGTACGCGTCATGTTAGTCTTATCGGTTTGAGCGAAATTTCGCGTTAATTCTCTGGTAAATTATATCTCAACAACCGCACATGTATATTCAAAGACACTAGCTCGTGTGATGAGATTGCGAAGCATCTATGCGATGGCGACGAGGGTGTTTTGTAGCGATATAAATAAGTAATATATATAATACACTTAATTACTCGTTAACACATAAACTCAAAAAGTAATATTACCCGTATACAGGTAAGTATATATACTCAGCTGTATCATAAACCTGTGCAGAAAGCCGTATGTAAGTTAAAGACAAATATGTAAACGGTAATAAGATTCAAAACATTGTAGGGCAAGTACAGTGTCCTAAAAAGAACAATTTTCCAAGCTACACGCGCGTAGTAAAATTCCAATGTATAGTGTCAACATTGTGCCCGATGAACCGTTGTAATTGAACCGCGCTTAGGACTCTTTAGAGGCCACGTTATGAATATACACTATTTTATCTTACGCTTTCCTACTACACTAGTAATACTAATAGAGAATGCATGGACTTAAAGATTTTCTGTGTAGAGATGTTTAAATGGTTAAAGGCAAAATAAACAACGCGTTGTGACTAGTGTGATTTCCTGGTGGCTGACTTATGAGACGGATGCAGCCGTCTGTAAGCATACATATATGAACATATTATCTGCATATGTTATACACCTACACTGTGGTTTAGCGCAGGACAACTATATTGCCGTCATTAAGCTTTGCTGTTTTGGTCTGGTATATCGATTATAAGCTTTGTAATGATGACGAGAGACCCGTGGGCGCAGTGGACCGCTAATAGATAGAAGTTAGTACATTTTGGTTTATAGTGTGTTGTTTCTTAGCAATTATTGAGAGGGAAAATAACATTAGCATCGTCACATTTTTTTATTTTAATTGGTTAGTATAATTGTACACCTTCTAATGCCTGTTAAAACTTTGTGAGCCTTATTTCTACTATGGTAAACACGTGGCATGTCGTATCGTACCTGTATCGTGTAAAAACCAGTGAGTTTAGGTCTTTTCCATGATGGCTCCGTAAAACAACAAGGCACTGAACGCATAACGTTTGTCTCGCGTTGTGGAAAGAAATTAGACGTTTTATTGAGTTAAGAAATTTATCAGATTCGACAATTGATAATTTAACATTTCACATTTGTGACGAAGGGTAACAATTTCGTTTTCACATCTGTTGTAACTACCAATACACCACCTTTGTTATGAAGCAAATTGTTTTAAGGAACCTTAAGTTTCGGTTTCAAGAAATCGAAAGTGTACATTGTACGAGATGATTTCCTTTAGGAAAAATGTTTATACTTTTAAACAGCATTTTGTATGTAAAATCGATTATGACATTTTTTTTATTTTTCAATAAACTCACATTCTGTGTTGCGATTGGTATACATATAAGAAATCACAAGGCCCACGACCGGCTAACAGACTACAGATTTTTATTTAGTATTTATAGAACCAAATGTCAAAACCATAACAGGCGCAAGACGATACATCTAGCCCTTTTTATACGAAAGGTTTGTATTTTGGTAGATTAAAAAAAAACACATCTGCGCGTGATGTGTCAACAACTAAAGATAGGTATATTAATAAATAGTTCCAGAAGTATCTATAAACCAGTATTAGTGGTAGATCCCAGTTTTCTGTAACAAATTATTAGAGGATAATTAATAATTTTATGCAGGTGATTGGTTACCTAGCGAACCTTAAATTATTCGTCATTTCTACTGCAGGACAAGAACTTTCGTAATAATTGAGAAAGCTAAGAAGGGAATCTTTGTGTGGGGATTTCAATGTATGAACGTATATTTATTTCTTATTTACACCACTTCAAGCCATCATCCCTGGACGTAGGTTCTACATGACACGATGATGAGATTGTAATTTGCATAGAAAGCACTGTCCGTATAAAACCAATGACGGTTACTTACTTTCATATACTACATACGAAAATATCTAAGAAGGACGGAATTGACTAAATAACCTGAGGTTAACTACCTCGTTAAGCTCTTTGAAATTCATCAACCCTTAAATGATGGCAAAGCCATTTTAAGTTCAGTCAATTTCACGCCATAAAATTAGCAATACTATTTCCCGTCTACCAGGATCTCATAAGACTGCAACCTAAATTTCCTTGAATTCAAATCAAATCCTTTAATCGTATAGGTGTTTGTTAACACTTACGTGCGTCGTACGTTTCGAAAATATGCTTCATTACTGAGATAACATGGCGAAGGTAAGACATCGGCATAGCTCACAATAATATATCCCGACCTAACTGCAGGTCTTAGCAGTATAGTATTCTTATTGGCAGTTTGAGTCGACACAATCATGAGGGCGTCGAACCGGAGTATTAATTTTGGTTCGCACCCTAATTTCCCGACACTCGGGGATCAACATCTTGGGTTTGAAAACGAAAACAACGAACCCCTAATAATTACAAAAGATTATTGGACGGATTCAAATAGCAATAAAATTGGAATGTTTTAAAATTAATTTGACCATTGGGCATACTTAGAAGTGTCCAGTACTTGGCGTGGACGCCGGCATTTGACCAAGTTAGTTTGTTGTAGTTCTTTATGTTTTTACTGTCATGCTGCTGTTAAGGGAATTTGAAAATATTTGTGAAATAAACGCACTTTCTCAAACATATTCCTCTCGCAACAAACATATAATATCTACTTATCTGTTTTTTCCCGTAATAGATCCGAGTAACACTCCTATCAGTACCTCTGTATCAACCCTCTGAATACATCGATTACCCGCTGTTTTGTTCCGGTCATCAATCCACCCAATTGCCGTGCTTCCTTGAAAATAATTCGTGGACGTCAGGTCTTCCGTAATTATCAGCCTTTCGAAAGATGTAGCCTCATCATTGCCGCTTACAGTCAGCTAATTTTGTGAGCTAAGTCATTAACGTTTGTAATTTACAAATTCATCATTTCATGAACGAGTTAGTTCCGGAACGGGTTCCCAGATTGGTGTCTTCGAATTATTTTATTCTTTAAATTGGTCCTACTGCTCCTATTGGATATCAATGCTACGTTATTTTCACTTGATCATCTCGAACACGTGTCCGATGCAGCGTTGAATGTTTTTGGAATGATATTGTCAACGTCCCCTTACCTGGTACTTTTGTCATGTATTCTATCTGACATGGTGTCTGATCTGCATACATAATTCAACATATATCGATGTCCGAATTGACGCGTGAAAAGGCTTCAATAATGCCCAGGTCTTCTCGATAGAGTTGAAGGATTTCTCTTTGTCCAGTTATGCAACATACAGTCTTGTCTATTTGGGCCAGATTCTTATATAAATATAGCCTTTTTAGGTATTAGACCTGTTAATCCAACCTTGCATATTAATTATTATATTATTAAATGAACTTCTTATTAGAATGTTTTGTATATAAAGTTGTATCACTTTCAATCCAAATTCAAAACCATTTAAGTATTCTATAAAAACACTTATGCTCGCAAGATTTTGCTTCTACTACGGTTTGAAAACGTGATTTAACATTGAGGAAGACACGGCGAAAGAAACTCCTCAGCACATCTTTTAAAAGAACACATAGCGATTACAAAGTAACTTTTAATCTCCGCGGAATTGGTTTCGACGTATATATTTCCAGGCGTCCTTGTCATTTATACGAGTACATTCACCTATATCATATTACCCTTCACCTATAAGCTGTCCTTTATTTGAAGGCGATATGATCACCTATTTCTTGTTTCGCGACTATGTATGTATATCACTTTTCTGCTTGTACATATTTAATATTTTTTTTTATATAAATAACTTTGCTCTTTTCTGCAATACAAATATTCCGTCCTTCATATTTTAGACTTTGCGCCTTCGACATTTGTGCTATTTTGTCTATAGATCCCCATTTTCGTTTCCAGGAATATAACCACGGCCATTTGTAACCGACATTTGTTTTTATTGGAAACAACATTATGTTTATTTTTCTGGGCCAAACTGTACAGCATAAACTGTAGTATGAAGCCATCAAAACATTATATTGCCACATGTCTTGTTAATCTCTATATAATAGAAAATATTTTTTTTGTGTAGGAAGTAACTGGCAAAACGATCATTCGTATAGCTTTGAAACATAAATAAATTGAAATAATGAAATCATTGAAATAATGATATTTCTCATTTATATAAAACATCGAAATTAACTCGCATCAGCTGTCTATGAAATACAGAACCATGTGTTTTACATACATTAGGAATATTATTTACTGCTTGTGTGACACATTAGTCATCGGCAAAGTAATAAGATAGACCTTGAGGAGCAAAATTTAACTTGCAAGTTTGTGTTTTAATGAACTTGTATTGTTGTTCAGAAGCCTTAACATTAATTTGTGTTCAAGATCACATCCTTTTAGTTTTATATTTCACTGGCTATGATTAGGAGTGTTTGTTCATAAAATAATGCCATTAGTGGACTCATTCAATGCTGATTACGGTTGATAACTATCCAAAAAAAAATTCGATAATTTAAGACCAAAAATGTTGCGTTAAGATTATCATAAACTTTTAAATATTTTTCCCTTATATTAATTTAATATAGTACCTTCGCATTATCATCACCAACTGTCATTTGTGTTTTATTTATCGCACTGTGAAATTAACAATGATTTCCATCTGCGGGATTTGAGAATCGCCAGGCAAATCAGGCTAGCAAGTAGCAATTACCGACCTAATGAACGCCTTTTTGACTGCGAATGGCTCTTACTGAAGACCAGAACGAGCTCAAATGCACAGCAAATATGTTCCTTTGTTAACCGCATGAATAGTTAGATTTCATTCTATTTGTTTGTTATTCTATATTATTAGCCGTCTTATCCCACATCCTCCCATAGACTTCTGTAATACGTTTACGGACACTTCCATAATTATCTTTTCTAAAGGTGCTAATAAGCCAGACGGTTCTTTAACCGATTCATTATTTCCTGAACATTCTTTAATCTTATGAGCTTGAACGAGTGTCATCTAGATTACTTAGTATAGCGCTCATTGACCTCCTACAGAAGGTACCGAACGCCGTTGCTCCTCTGTAGGTTCTTGCTAAATTTTATGTATGTTTTCGTAAATGATATAGCTTAATTATACACTAACATGACTCCCCAAACCCTTTGATTGCATATTACTCTTGCTGTTTACACCCTAATTTGAGTATAATTAGACTCTGAAGCACATTAAACTAACGTATTCATATTTTTATGTCTTTCCACAGGTTAATTCAGTGAACACAGATCTCGTGTCACGGTCACAAAACTTTGTATGTAAGTTACTGGAACCTATGAATATTTTTTCTAAATATATTCTCGACATTATTTTGTAGTTTTATTTGTCAATACAATATTTACAGTATATCTGTATTACGTAAAATATGATTACTTTAAAATTCTTTTCAGTGTAATATTTATATACAGTGTAGTAACACAGAAGAAAAGGGCAGCTTTTTATAGTAACGACCATATGTTTAACTCACAACAGAACTATTTTTTGTGGTCCTTTTGTAGTCAGTCAGTCGTAAATGTAGCTAGAGATTTGGATGGGAACATATTGTTTTATTTAGCAACACAGCATGTGAGCCGATCAATTCGACTATTTCCACTTTAATAAAAGAGTCAAGTAATAAATTGTATGCTGATGAATAAATTCTTTTATTCGGGGTCCATGACCTTTGACATGACTCATTAACCTGCAAAAACTTAGTTCCACTGCCCCAATTACTCCAAAACTTACAAACAATTAGACCCATTACAAAGAACTCCAATAATGGATTTCAGGATGTTTATTATACAACTTTTCTGACCTCATAACTTATCTTGTGACCTCGTACTGAAGCTCTAACGCCTGATTGTTTTTATTGCGCAATCAATCACACAGTTGTGTCAATTACTGATAGTTCTTTGCGCGTGGGTCGTTACGTTGGGGTACGCTAAATTGATTTCGTAGGCTATTGCGATTATTATAGCGTTTAAAAGGTGTAATAAATTGAAAGATTGATGATATAGGGATATTATGGATATGAAATTTTGGATCTGGATATGGATACGGATATATGAATAATATTATAGTACCGGTTTTGGTTACGGATTTGAAATTATTTCCGATTATCCGATTGTTTCGGATAATTTCCGTTACTGATATTAGATGATTTACAACTTGGAAAAAACAACACATCACAGCAGTAACAGTAAACACACAGCAGTAAGTTTGATTTTATTTGTAATTATTACGTAGTATTATTATAGTCACAGAAAAACAATAGCCTTAAAAACGAAATAATAAAAGCTGTCTAAAATGAGAACGACGCGGCTAGTGTATCAGCTCGGCTGGCGAAAATCTGTCATGTTGTATTTCATTTAGACTCTGCCGCTATCCGAAATTATTCGAAACTTTTTTATCGGATTCGGTTACGGTTAAGGATATATTTTTATTTCGAATATCCGACCCAGCTCTATTACATCCCTGGTTTGATATTGAAAAATCTCTCGTTAACTGATACCTACCATTAGTTACAGACACCGCGTTTCTCCGAATTAACACTGAAAATGTGTTGGTTGACCGATGGCAGAACTTACTGATTCTGCGGTTGCAATTGATATTTTAATTTACTTCTTGGCAAAGACAATTTGGTTCTAATATATTTCCACAAACCGCAGAATCGAAAATGGGTGTGTCGGCCATTTTGCTACCTGCAAAGTTTGTCAGTGAAAGATGTAGGTTGTTCATTGTTTATCTATGATACAGAAGATAAATAAAAAAATCCAAACATTGAAAAAGCGCGATGTAACTTAGTGCGACGTCCATCGTTGTTTAAAAATTGTTTACGCAAGTATTATTCTGCGCATAAAATTTTATGATGAACAATTTGTATGTATACGACACTGGCCAGTTAATTTATTTAGAAAAAAATATTTAAAAATATGAAATATTTTAATTCAAAATTCCACTCCACATTGAAATAACACGGAGCGGTATTCCATTGACACCAGATTTAATTTATTCTAAAAGCAGTTGAATCGTTTGGTAAAGTTCATTAGCATTTACGGACAAAGGTCCTTTAAAGGTAACTTTAGTAACGAATTTAAGCAAGTCTGAAACTTTGAGAGGTGAAACTTTTTAAAATGTTCATCATTTGACTTTTGTTTGGGAAGGGAAGGAAAAGGAAGGTACTTGTAGCAAAAAATAGCCTTTATTTAAAAAAAATGGTTAAATAAATTTGTCTTTCTGGTTTAAAATCATGTTGGAACCCTCGGGATAATTTCCCCCGCAGGATTAAATCAGCTATTCTACACGTGTACTAAAGATGGTAAGATTGGATTGAGAGTAAAAAAATATAGATCACCGAAGTAAAATGTATGTAAAATGATGTAACCGGATGTAAAATGAGTAATTACAATCGTTGAACTGTGAACTATTTTATAGTGCTCTATTGAAAAGGTTGGAAGCCACTGGAGAGGAGGTTAGCTAGGATGGTAAGAGCTTCCTACATTTATTATTCGGACTGAATACGAAATAAAATATTTTAAATAACAATGGATTACATATATAACTCGTAGTAGTACCGTCAATGGATAGGCCACGTATCGTTCGAAGGAAGATAAGTAACAGTTCGAGAAAAATGTCCTTAAATAAAAATGATAGTTAATGATCTACTTTGCGACAATTCGCAAGCACAATGTATGATGACATACATATATTTGTACAAGCGTAGCACCTCCCACAAAGAAAACAGGCATCCACATACATTACCATACCAACACGAGTTTTGTGCCGAAACGGTGCAACATCATAATAATTTATTGGCTTGTGTTTATGCTTAACTAAGTAACTTATTGAAATAGTTTGGAGACAAACCAAATAATATTTATCATAGTCTAACGTACTTTCGGTAACCCAGCAGAATGAATACGGTCCATACTTGTACAAGAGTACAACAAACCTATTGACTTTGGACACTTACCCAGTAAGCCAAAACGGGATAGACAACGTAAACTCACACTCTGAAAAACTTGCACACACCAAATACCTCCGAGGGTCGTACAACGTACACGTGTCTATCGTAGACGTATCGGTTTATTGAACGATTCGGCCAACTTCCTAACGATCTATGTGAGCCTAGTACTTTCCGATAACTTCACCATTATCGGCAATTTCCAATACCTTCCCAATATTGGGTTCCATCTATTTCCCGTAAGTCTATTTATGATACGGTAGTTACTGATGAAAAAAACGAAACGGTTTTAAAACTATGGACATTAACTATTATTATTCTGAAAGTTTTTAATGCTATATAAGTTCATTAAATTTTAATCACCTTTGATACTAACATCTTACTGTATATAAAGCAATTATTCAATTTTATTTCTTCCAATTTCTTCATACGATTAATTGAACGGAATCTTCGTTTGAATAGATTGTCTGCAATACAGAGGCCTACATATTTTACGCAACGTGGGAAAAACATCACCACCATAAACATACGTTCCTGGTAACGCCGAAGAAGTTTCTTCCCGAATTTCTCACGCTTCTAACCCTGTTGTAATAAAATATATTTGGTTCAACGGAAAGACGACATTATCGTAGTAAATTTAAAGTAATAAATTACATTGCAGATATTCCTTTTTCCTTATTGAATTTCTCGTATAAAATATATTTCTTTTCTCACCAATTTACCTGCCCGCACGTTGTATTAGGTTTATCTCACTGATTCAATCTCTATTTTGCTTGAAATAAAGTTAAATATCGCATAAAATTGAATTTGAATGTTAGATAAGGAAAGGAAGATATGTCCCGTTTCTGTTTCGTTTGCGCATCTGGTTCATTGACCGACACGTCCGGTGGTAAAGATGGGGCGAGTATCGGAATGCAGTAAGATCTTCGTGTCTATGTTAGCCTAGTATTTGTGGAGGCTTGGTGCTCTGATGCGTCAGCATCGCAAAGGAAATGAAAAAAACTTCCAATATCATAAAAAAAAGTTCTTTCAGTTCGTTTCGTTTCATTAATTTCACTGGATGCTGTTGACATGTTATTTAACAAAAAATCGTTTTCTTTAGGACTCACAGTCACAGTTAATGTCACTTGTGGACATATACTAATTATATATTCTATTATAAAGGTTTCAAAAAATCTGCAATAATTTATTTCACATATGGAACTATTAAAATATACTAAATACCTATAAATGAATGTTCGGAATTTTCAAATTGTTTCCATATTATCAGGTGATGAGATTACACGAAACTCAGGGGAATGATTTGAAATTTTTATATGACTTTCTAAAATGTATGACTTGGAACCATCGTATGGGCTTAACATTGTAAATAAATGTTTTTAATTAGGCATGTTGATTTTACAATAATATTCTATCCTTAAGCTGTCTATGTTGGATAGCAGCTGAAGACAGCAACATAACATGTATGCATATCGAGTTTTGACTCTAGTCTATTCTGCAATTAGTACAATTTTATATTAACCTACATTACGATTACGTTTTACGTTTTTACGTTTACGTTTGAAGTCATAACTATTAGAAAAATTATATAAAATTTCAAATCATAATAGCATTATTACACCGCAGAATTGTCTCACTATTGAGCTCGGGTTTCCTCTCTCAAGGTTAAGGCCAAAGTCAACCGTGCTGCCAACTTCAGGTTGAAAGATTACACACGCTTATGAATAAGTCACAGGTTTCCTCATGATATTGTCCTTCACCAATGCAAGTGATAATTTGTGATACGCAAATATGAAAAAATTGTGATACGTTTGAATCTTCCGTGTCGGAAACCGACGTGTAAAGCTACCAGTGCTCGTGTCGTGTTCCGTATTTGTAACTTGTTCAGGAATATTTTACGTTCATATAGACTTTTTACGTCAGTAGCCGACACGCAATCGAAGCACGTAACATAATTTCATGTTAGATTCTAGAAAGAGGGTGCCAGCCCCTACTGAACTGTATTAAACAATGTGGGGCAGAGTCCGTCTGTCTCCAAATACGAGGAACGTTGTTCTGCAGGGTTCAGGTTCACAAGCAGTGAGGTTGGCTTTTCCTCCATGAATGGATGCCCCTTATACCCTAAAGCTGTATTATTAAGACATACATAAGTAATCATTACATCCCATAATAATCGGAGGATTGCAGGAGTGCCATGATCGCATAAGAAGTGACACATGTTTGAATACACTATGAAAAATTCTCAGGTATGTAGTTAATATTATTTTCCTTTACTGAAGCAAGTGACAAATAATTGAAACACCCAAGTAATTTACAAATATTACGTGCTAATATTAATAATATGAATAATCTCAACACAGATAGATTCGTCCCCATAGACGGCCCAATCGAGCCTAAAGATTTGTAGAACTGAAAAAGATGAATTAAATAATATTTTAAAATAACTTTATTTTCGTTTGAAATTATAAATAGCAGTGACGTTGTACTAGTTTAAAAAGTAATTATCTCAAGCTTTTTTTAGACACGAGAGAAACGAGTTGTGTAAGACCAAATTCACAGACTCAATCAATCCCTTCTACGCATAGCAGAAGCCGTACAAAGTAATTAACAAATTATATTGTACAGGGCTCATAGTAACAAAACTTTCTGCAAACGTTCGTCGGGTCATAAAGAAATAATTTTAAATATAGAAGTATTCACGTAATGATTCGTTCGTGTCAACGCATTCTGACAGTTCCTGTACTAATTTTAAACGTTTCGATTTTTAAATAGCTTTTATAAAAATATGATCAAAGATATAGTAATGTTTGTTTGTATGCCTGTAAACTGGAGATCCAGTTTACAGGCATACAAACAAACATTACTATATCTTTGATCATATTTTTGTTAACAATAAAAGACATTGTACAATATGCTTTATTCTACTGACGACTAACTGACAAAGATAAGATAGGAATTGGCAGTTGAGATCGTGTATTTCTATTATCACGCTTATTTCAATAATTCATTTTTTCCTAAAATTGAGCTTAAGATATCTAATAAATTGAATAGGATAGAAAGGTGGAGACCGCCTTTTATGATACAATTTTATTGACTGATATTATTATATTATTATTACATCGTTAGCAAAACATTTATAAGCTTATTTTTTTCTAAAACTTGTACTGAATATAATAATGTCATAAGATATAATACTTCAACATTCTGAAAGCTGGGTATCGTTGAGTTCTCTTCTTCCATCAGAATCTCATGTCACATAAAATATTTATAGATTGGAACACTGATGTTTGTTAAAATATTTTTGTAGAAAATAATTAATAAGAATTCATTCTACTTTTTAAATGCCGCGTATGACGAGACAAAGAAAGAGAAGAAAAAAGGCGAAAGCAAACAACGAAATGAATTTCACCCCTGTATTGGATCGACATCGGCTATCTTCGATAAAGACGAGCGATCGGAAAACACCAGGCTCTCATGAACCAGGAAGAGGTTTTCCGAACTGTTCAATACACCGATATTTCCCCCTCATCTCGCACACTACCACAATCAATCGACAGGTGTTCACGCACACGGACGTAAGAAGAACCGCCCCGTAAATTTTCCTATCCATTTACAATCTTATACACAGAACAAAACGGGGAGAGCAAATCGAATATAACCGTGCGGATGCCATTCAAACGGCGTTGCAGCAAATAGCAATAATACAATAATTACGAAGGATTTTTATTAATATTATTTTGTGCAGGTATTTTTTTTTTTCTTTATTGATGTTTAAATTTTATGATACGATATTTTTTTAGGTTAGTCTTTTTGTATTTTAACATTGCCCATAGATTCTTTTTTGTTTGTTTTAGTATTTTACTTACTTTTTTATTATGTTGTGCTGAACGGCGCATTGATAAATAATATTTCAAAGATCATCGCACTTCAAAAATTTAAAAGGTTTCTCAAAGCTTCATTTTATTGGCAAATTTTGTTCTTTTTTGCGTGATTTTGCAATTTTAGACTAAGATGTACTAGCTAATTTGTGCTAATATCACGTTATTTACGTATGAGATAAAAGTACAATTCTGTAAAGCGTTTTGTCTCAGAAAGCCACAACATAAAGTTACAGTTAAAATTATTACTAGTTTGATCTACTAGGAATTAAGCAAATAAAGGGAAGATTGGATATCAATATGAAAGACAATTATTTTTTATAAACATTATAATATGTGAAATATGATGATGTGCGATGTATTTGATTAAAACCGGCAAAATCTAAACAAGACTCGCATGGATTCCATGAGAATCATGTTCGTAAATATAAATTATATAAATATAGAATTTGTTTATGAATATTTTCAGTTTTTCATTAAAATTTAAGCGCTTAGCTTATATTTGGTTTTTGGATTACAGATTTAAATCTCAATTCCTACAATGGTAGTCTGATGGTGGTCGCAATAGTGGCGTTGTGGCAGAAGTATAACGATGATTACTGGCCATAAAACTTGTTTTTTCACATGCCAAAAGCGTATAATTAATGAGACTATTATTGAATTATTAATAAGACAGTATTTGTAGATTTTCAAACCTCATTATGAACATTAATAACGAAAACGTATTTATTATATGTCGTACGTCTTTTATATTTCACATAAAAGTATCTATTTGAATTCCTTATCACGAGAATTTCATGATGCACTTGACATGCTGTTTTTTTATTTCACAGTACACCTCTGTGATTGAGTCACCATTAATAAATCAATATAAAACTTTCAATAAAACCTCGCTTCGTTTTGGAAAATTCGAGATATCAGTTTTAGTATCAGTCAGACAAATTTGAATCCATAACACGAGTATAAATTTCAAATATGCCAAAACTAAACTAAATTTATTTAGTGAATACGTATTCAGGCAATCAAAAATCCAAATATGTATATATATAAAGCTCTATAAGTTAACAATATCTTTGTATAAATTTGCGCACGTTTCAGTTTTATTATTATTATGAATAACAATAATATATAAATAATAATATACATAACAAAATTCAGCTGCTGCCGTCTAATAGATACAAAGATAACCGATTACAGACAGCCATTCAAGCGTTCCATTGGGGTTCTATTTTATGTGTAATGTACACTATCTTATATTTTATGTATAAGTATAATATGGACAGAAATTCCAATTAGTTTTATTCATTTATTCCTATTTTTATTTGATATTACCGTAATATACTTTTGTGTAAAAAATATTTTATTTTATTTTTTGTGTGCTCAAAGGTAAAGTTAAGTGCTATTTACCCCACGAAACAGAACGAATAATCTACTACGTTGTTAATATTTATTTATTAGCATGCAAGAGAAAAACGTAGTCGCACGTTTTAGGAAAATGAATTACACATTACATCAAAACAGTTAAAAAAACGTAAATATTTACTCACTGACTATATAATAGGTGTATATCTATTATATACATTTCCTTGGATGCGGTGATAGTCTGATAAGTTTTATTACTCGTACATCTTAAACGAAGTGGACACTTTTTGAAAGTGAAGAACCATGTATTCGACTAGAAATTTTATTAAAATTGAATATAATATAATAAAGCCTAAACGGGTCAAATTGCCGATTATTTTTCATTTTAATAAATTCAATTTGTTGTCGATATTAAAAAACAAAACTTTTTTAGTTTTTTTTTTTCGTTAATCTGTTTGTGTACCTATTACGTACGACCGGAAAACTAACAGATGATACTTGGCATATTTATAACCTCTACAATGAGTCATATGGAATTGTTTCTGTAGAATTACTTTTATGCAGCTAAAATATAAATGAATATTTTTTAGTTCCTAGAACTAGGAAAATCTATTATTAAGTGTCTCATAAAAAAACATTATTGTCTCATAAAAAAACTACGATTGCTTTCTGTGCTAGTGCTATTCGTAAACGTAAGGCGTTAGTTCTCTGAAGAGAAGCAACGGTAGTTACTTGTAATTGTGAGATTAATAATCTAAAAGTACTTAAATTTGAATTTACACTAAGTGCATCGACTTTACTCCGTCATTTTTACTAGTACAATTTTCCTTTGTGCTTTTATAAGGGTCAAAGTTCTGTAGGGACATATTTTTATTACTTATTTAGGTACGTACAACAAATTATATTATATATAACATTTAAACTTAAATTATTTAAACATTAAATTTCGGTTTAGCTAACTGACTCAAAAACCCTTTTTTTCATTTTCATTCTATTTTGTATATTTTTGTGTACGTACCGTGGGTGTTTTGTTGTTATTATTAGCTACTAACATGTCCACTATTATATGTTTTGAATTAACTTCACCGACTATGAACCGAATTTAATAATATTTTTTTAAATTTGAGTTAGAAAATAGTTATTTGTGTGACGAGAGTTAAAATAATAAGTGGGTTGTTAATTCATGAAATAATCTCTCCGCCTTACGATCTCGTTTACTAGGAGTGCATAAACTTTTAAGATGATACCCGGGGTTGGAAAGATCCTTGTGTATTGGTTTGAGTCACTTGTCACTTTTGAAATCATGATACCGAAATCTTCCAGTCCAATTTATAGAATTTTGTTAATTTATTATTATATGCTCCCAGGAAACTTCGGCCTATTTCAATTTTAATTAATATTTCGTTTTTTTTTTTTTTGTTTTCATATTATTTTTTTACATCTTGTACATACGATTCGATTTAACGATGAATACAATTTGTAGTGGACCACTAACTAGAAATAATGGTTTTATTAGTATGTAGTTTTTAATCTTCTGATATATATATATTTTATTTTAGTGTCCTTTTGTTGTCCATGAATTTTAATAATTATATAATATTAAAACAAGTCTCGACACGAGCTTCTGTTTACTATGTGTAACAAAGAGAAATTGAAGTATCCCCTTCATTTCTATGAAACAAAATTTACATAAAATCATTGCAAAACGACCTTGATTTAAACTTCAATGGGCGTGGCTTACATTTTTCCTAAGGGTGAACGAACGCCCGCCTGCCTATAAGCAGGGAGCGTGCATGCGCGCCGCTTTCTGCGCAGTAGCACTAGGACAACATGAAACAGAAAACGTGGGATATTGATACGTACGAAAGGGAAAGCAACTGATTGTGGGTCATAAAAGTTCTTTGAGATTATGAGCGCCCAGTACCCTGTGTTTTGGTATTGGAGCGAATAACGTGCGGACTCTTGTTCAAAGGACGGTGTTGTTTGTTTTTGAAATTTCAAAAACATAGAAATGTAAATAAACGTTTTTAGAAATGTATTATCGCCTGCCTACAAAAATACTTAATAACAAATACTATAAGGAGAATATAAATTTTGTGAGTTTTTTATGTAAGCAAGCACACTTGAATACTTACTTCCTTCCAATATAAAAATTGCAAATGGACATAGAGGCAAATATCACGTATAAGTTAGGTACACATTATTTTTCACATTGTAAAAATTAGATATTATTTATACATATATTAGTAGAAATTTTTAAGTCATATTTTGAAGTTGTGAAAGAAATAAAAAAAAGGTTTTATTTATAAAACTTCAAATCCTGACTCCTAAAGAAATGAAACTGACTAAACATGAACATTACCACCGTAAACATTTGAAGATCTGCTGATCGTAAATTGTCAAGCTCTCGTTGCTCTGTGGTCCTAACTTCTCAATCATAACATACATCCATATCCTAGCCGGAAATTTAATGTTATTTTTCCTATAAAACTGTTTTTGTTGACTCTACTTTGACTTAATATACTAATTATCTATAAACCTGCTGTTTTTCAACTCGAGAGAGAGCCGTACGGAGGATATGAAGTTGCTCGAGTCTCGAACTGCCCAAGCATGAGGCGAGCCTCCGTGGCCGCACACCAAACAGAAATCCGTGTATCGTTATTGGAGCTTAAAGAAGGTAACTTTTTTACTCTGCCCTCAAGTACAGAGTATTGGTCTTTTTTACACGATGCTGCGTTAAATTCCTCCAATTACTAAACCCTAAGCGGTTACCTCCTTTTATTTTGAAGCCTCGAAGCAAATCAAGCAAGCATAAAATGCTTCACACCGAATCAACTTTTAAACCTCTACAAAGCCCAGGTTCGACCGTGTGTGGAGTACTGTTGTCACATTTGGGCTGGTGCTGCCAAATGTCATCTAACAGCATTGGACTCGATGGAGAGGCGTACAAAGAACTCATTGGTGACCGAGATCTGGTCAGACCCAATGTGCAAGGTCCTGAGCACAGGCGCAGTGTTGCCGGCATCTCGGTCTTCTATAGGATGCATTTCGAAGAGTGTGCGCAGGAGTTGTTCGACATAATTCCCCAATCGCCGTTTCTCCATCGAACGGCTCGGCGTACGGCGGGAATCCATCCTTACGTAGTGAACGTACCACCTGCATGGACGACGCGGTTTACGTCTTCATTCATAATCCGCACTGCAAAGGACTGGAATAACTTGTCCGCGTCGGTGTTCTCGACTACTTACGATGTGGGAGTCTTCAAGAGGAGAGTGAAAAGTTAATGCGTTCAACATCTTAGACTTCATCACTACTTAACATCAGGTGGGATTGTTGTCAATCCCACCTTATCTTATGTAAAAAAAAGCATAACAAAGTTCATAGACAATGTTACCTCTCATGATGAATTAGGAAAAAGTTCAAACAAGAATTGATTAATACCTAATCTAATGCTCTACAATATGGAACCGTATAAACTAATTAACTTTACGTAACATTGTTCCACTGAAATGGGCGAGGGTGGCACAAACTAATGTGCTTCTAAGTGGCTATCAATATCAGCCACAATTCCGAGAAGCCCCTTTGAAGTTTGTATGTTTCCACAGGGTTACTATACGTTAAAATGTAATGACCACCAAAACTGCATCAATATACAATGAGTTAGAAAATACCATTGCACAATATAAACGTTTCTTATTTGATACAATAGACATTAAATTATTTAGCTCTCCACAGTTAACTCCCAAAACTAGAATTATTTATCACTATTATAAATCGAATTAAAAGCGCTTCAGAAAAGTTATCTTACTTATCTAACTTCAACGTAAAAATAAAAATACATGGGTTCCATGTT
>DWPT01001751.1:0-17747 GCA_018251895.1 Agathymus mariae mariae
CGAACGAAGTCAGGACGGACCGTTAGTATTATATAATATATATATATATATATATTAAAAAATCTAATTTCACATTCTTTCCAACAAATTGGGAGAAAATGTAATATTATCGATAGACCGATGCAGGATGTCTGCTTACATTCACTTCTTATTAGATAACTTACAATCGGGACTAAATAGTGATCATGTGAAAATTTTTATTTTACTAATTTCGTGGTGAAATCTCGAGGTTAATTTATTTCTGACAGAAGCAATGTTAATCATATTATATTCTGTAATATTACACATGTTGATGGAGCTTTAGAACCTTTTCACCATCCGGTCAGTACCTTTGTAAAAAATTATTGTTTTTGTTTTCAAAAGCATATTGACAGAGTCTACGAAGTTTGGCAGGACAAAGCATTTTTTAGGCAAAGACCATTTCAATGCCTTTCCTTTTTTTACAGTTAACCACAGCGTAACCCTCCGACGGCTGTAAGCTTGTTCTTTCAGCGCGATGGTAAAGACAAACGCAGTATCAAAGGGATTACACACAAGGGTATTAGCGATTTCTTTTATTTTTTGTTTATAATCGACCGCTTTGTGTGGAACTTTCCGCCGGAGTCCTCACTTTCACGGCAGTCAACGACCGGTGAGGCGTCGTTGTAAAAGTCCGATTGTGGAAAAATGGACGCGGTATGTTATTGGTCATTTTCGCGCATAGTCATAATTATCTCGAAATATGAGGCTTATTGAAAGAAAGAAATAACATTTATACGTTTATAATAAAATAATACCTTTTTGAATACCTCAACCAAAAAAATGATAATTCATAACATAATAATTCGTAACATATTACCGAGTACCAATTCATTCAAGCTAAGTTACTTTTTAAATTAATATACTGCAGCGCTGATATTTCGTCTTTGTTTTTATTTTATCCTCGTATTTTATTAGGTTTAATATTATGTAAGCTTTTATTTTTAATAAACATTTTACAAGTACTAAAGAATATGTAAATAATTTTTCATTCATTCGTCCTTCGTTGATTCCAATTTACTGTTTTGGCACCTACTACAAACATATTCATAGTCACCGTGGATTGACTGGTAAAGAATATTAATAAACATTACGTCCGCCATTTATTAAATCTTTATTCTAAGTCAAATAAAATTTAAATTAACTTAGAGCCAGAAAGTTTAATAAATTATTTCATGAATCTCTAGTATGTCTCCAAAATCCCAAATCACTGTTGCAATTAGATTTAAAGGTCAATTGTCGAACACCGTGACCAATAAAGGGTTGATACATCAAGTACCGTATCCAACATTACAACACTATCATCTCGATTCGGCACTTCTATGAAGTAGAAAATTGTTCCGACCAACTTCTTTGTCCGCTGACCAATGGTGGAATTTTTTACTATTAAATTCAACGACTCATACCCTTTGTGGTAGCGTAATACGATGCAATTTGTGCTCCTCATGGGTGGTTGAACAAAAACCTGAATTTAGACGATTCAAATGGAGATTGTCTCGAGTACTCACAAAGGTTTTTTACTGAACAGCGCCACCGCGAACCGTGAACGAATTAGGGTGAAATATAACCTTGGCAAAGATATCTTCTTCCTTAGAAGTGACTGATACATTCTTGTTATAAAATAATTGTGAATTCACCTCTGGTTACTTTCTGTTACTTTAATACAGGTAACTATTATTATCCATTATTGCATTTCTTTAGTTTGCTACTTTTGCATGCAATATTTATTAATTTGCACGTATATATAAACAATTAATGAATAAATTACATAAGCCAATAGAACAGATTCCATAATTAAATGCATATACGTATTCAATATATTATTTACTAACTTACATTAGAGCATATTTAAGTGTCTTGGAAAATATTGTCACTCGATTTCCAAGTGTTCATATTTATAGAAGCAATTTTCAGTTTATTATAGAATACTTTAAATCGATCTTTACCATTATTATACGATTTCCAGTTGAACTGGAGTTTGTTCTCATTTTACAACGTATTGTTACACGGGCTTCTGCGACAGTCTTTAAAAAAACTACTTTTCACTTTTAAACCAATTTATTTAATACACATTACAGCGCGAATTTTAATTATAATAAAGGGCTATGATTTTCCCACTTTTATTCGACTGTTTGCGACGGTGTCCAAATTTAACTGATTTTAATTGAATATAAAATAATACAATAGAAACAATTGATGATTATCTAAGGAAAGTTACTAGATTACTATACGCTGATTTAAGCAAAATCAGCGTGTAAATACGGGTCATGCCAGTATGTTCTTAATGTACTTACACTTGCTCTACCAGAGTATGGACAGTTATGCAATTCTTTAATAAAGCTTATTGACTGACTTAAAACTATACGTCTTTATTATTAAAGAACCGATTGAACCGGCTCCGTCTACCAATTTAATTATCCCACGTTCATTTCCGAAGAGCCACGTTCACATTGTGACAAATAAACTTGTCATCGGCCCTTAGTTGTTCACGATTTCATTATTTGAAAGTGTAGGAGCTTTTTTATGTTTTTAGCTCAACTGTCTCACCGTTGTTTATCAAACAGCAGCCTTACAACTACCAAAGTATTAGTGGCACCGTATCGCGTAGACTCTACGTTAGTTTTATTCTCGTGCTTTCGTGACTTCTTACTATACATTTAAATAAGCTACTCAGATGGAACTTACGACTGTTAAGCGAATTGTGCAAAAGGAACGTATAAAATAAGCACAGTATAAAGTCTTTAGTTACTCGTAAGGAACTTGGTTATGTAGTGTTTTACTTTCATCTTTGTCATAGTTATATTCTTCTATCTCTACCAACAAAGTTCCACGCTATTTGTATAGGAAAATTGTATGAAAAAGTTCCAGATTATGTGAGATTACTACTGTGGAAATCTACTAATGTCTACGCATATAGATAAGTTTCAAGGTTTCATAGGCACACATCGGTATCCAACGCAGTGCCTATTGGGGACCAAACGATACCTAGTAATTTAAACGAATAACTACCTACTGGTTGCTTCAAATATCTTTTTACTGTCTATAAGTCAACTTAATAAGATAAAGATAAATTTTGGGGCAAAAACATGTTTTATATTTTTTACGTAACAATAAATGTAATTAGAATCGCAATTAAAAGCTATAAAAAGCATACGTATATAATTTAATATGATAACATAATAAAGCGTTTTTATATATAACCTGTTTGAGTTTTTTTGCCAATTTGGCTTCGAAACTACTGAATAGGTTTTTTTTTAAATCATGAAATAATGAATTTAATATGTGTGCCTAATTGATTTCATTTAAAACAAATTTATTTATCACCCATTGGTTTAGGGCTAGGGATATCGATGAAGGGCTTAAACTGTTCGTATTACAGAGCAGATTTTGCGCGAAAGGTTTCAAAAACTGTCAAACTCTGATAATGACCAGCCAATTTTCATGGAGTCTCAACTTACCTGTGATCGTATTATCATAATCACTAACACTGTCATCATTGTGACCATCACAAATTTGTCTTACAAAACATGGCATTGTATTACAAGTCATCAAAGAAGAAATTTTATTCCATTTTCTTACTGAGGCAAAATACGGTGGATGTATGTTTCTATGTCTTTTAGTTTTTCACATAAGTCTGTCACATAATGATTGCACCGGGTGGAACATACGCGGGATCTATGAGGCAGGTCCACTGCCAATTTAGCTACAACAAATATAAGTAATATACAAGATATTAATATTCAATTTGCTCACATCACAAAGAATCTTTCCATCTAAACGTTTTAATAATGCAACCATTAACACAACGATAAACTCCGCTCGATAATTATGTATTTCCTTGTACATAAGTATGATGTCGTGTTCCTGCAAATAAGGGAAAATACGGCATTACTATTTACAGCGTTGCTCCTCCACCCGCGCGCTCCATTGAACATTGTGACCTGCGATTTTATATACAGTTTGATTCAAATTTTTCTAATTAACATTTGGTCACCTAGACCTTCGGACTCTACGATGGAGATTTACGACAAATAAATATGTGTTCTCGACTTTTGTTTAAATAATGTTTTATTGTATATCATTGGTCTTCCACGACACTGGAAATCTTTTTTTTTTACATAGAATAAGTTAATGCTTGACAACAATCCCACCTGATGGAAAGTGGTGATGAGGTCTAAGATGATTACCGCATTAACTTATAAAAGCCTATTCACTCTCCTCTTGAAGACTCCTACGTTGAAAGAAGACAGGAACACTGACGCGGGCAAGTTATTCCGGTCCTTTGCAGTGCGCACAAAAAATTACGACGCAAACCGCGCCGTCCGTATAGGTTGTACATCACTACGTGAGGATGGATACCCGCCGTACCTCGAGTTGTTCCATGCAGAAATCCAACAATTAGCAATTTATTTATATCATTTTTATAATCCTATATTAACTCTATATATTACAGAATAATGATTACTAACAACCTGTAGCTATTCTTCTGGGATCGGATCGCCTTTCTCAATATGAGGTACATGTCAGTACATCATGGAAAATCTCAGTTATACAGAACTTACGCTGGTATCATTCAACAAACATCATTAATTTCAAATACAAGGATTTCTTTGGAGAAATTAAAGTCAGTGTTAATTTCACTCCTGGGCAAGCAACTGGAGACCAAATTTGAAACTACTAGGTTATCAATGTAATTTGATAATTATTATTAATTTTTTTTAACTGTGTTATTTATTAGGTTTATTACATTATTTACTAGAGTAATAATATCACTAAAATTTATTATAATTCTTCAATTCAATTAATTAATTCTTAGTTGACATTAGGTGTCCTGTACTTAAATAATATTAAAAAATAACTTACAAAGGAAAATCATCCTGTATTTGGGACAAATTGAAAGCAATGAAGTCGAAAGCGTAAGTTCTCAATCATTCAACTTAACGACGATCGTGAAGAGGGGCTAGAGTTAAAGCGGTAGGAAAATCTATTGTTTAGGATACGGTATGTTCGCAACGCCTGGTATTACAGAGATGATGCATTTAAATTATTAAAGTGACGACATAATCATTATGGACTTTTAATTAATTTTACAATTTTTTAGTCGACAGCCAACAATAAAGCCATCTAACTAATTTATATTTGGTGGATGGCTAAATAACATATTACTGATTATATAGCGGTTAAGATAGGTATTAGCCTAGATGGGTCATCATATTTAATTATTTCGTATTTCAGCCATAATACATATATTTAGTAGTATATAATAACGTATTTAATTGCAACGGTAAGTAGTCAAAAATACCCATGCAGATCCATAATACTGTGGGCCTGATTGACACGACGTCAACATATTGAGAATGAGGCAGTGAGTTACTTTTCATTATTATTAAACAATGCAACAAAGACGTATAAAAACAATCCAAGCATTATTTTTCATGGATTATATTTAATTGGAAAGAAATAAGTTGCCTATGTTTGTAAACTTTCTACCCACATACGGATGCTATCAGGATTAAACTAAGTGTAATGGTGTAAAATAAGAAAAACTTGGCATCATCCGGTGGTCAACGAGGTGCAACACAACCATGGAACCCCTTACATCAAAATTGATTTAATCCATTAGCTACAAGGCATAGATCTCTTCCGTAATTGGCAAGATGTAGAACACACTCCATCGCACTGATTCAAAGCGCATTCCAACTGTGAGAAGCTTTCAAGCCACCACAGTCACCGATTTTTTATCATGGAGATATCCATCGTGGATATCTCTCCATCATGGGGGTCGTAGAGATGCCGACCTCCTACCAACTTAAACCACCACAGGTGTTTCTCCTCATATTCTTCGGCGATCCCGAGCGAGCTGGGGCTTTCCCCATCCCATCGACACTAAAGAGCGCGCGGGAACACTTGTAGCCCTATGTTGCGACATACACCCCACCACAACCTCCAACATGTCTCAACAGCTTTTATCAACTGTAATCCAAAAACACGGAAGCCGTCAAGAAATTTTGCCACTAGCGGTGCCCATTCAACTATCGACCGCCTCCGATTTAAACTCGGTCGGTTTATTACCATAGACACAGGCAAACGTTTACTACTACATAGTCCTTACCTCACTAGTCTAGAAATTTAGCTGTCACTGATTATTCTTACTAATAACGGAATATCATCTACAGTAAAGTATTGATTTTTTGCCGCATCCATTCTAAACAAAGAGCAGGGAACGACTGGATCCACGAAATAACAACTTAATAGTGTAAGAGCATGGATACTCTAATGACGAGGATTAAACAATTTTACGTCGACTTTTATTGGGACTACAAGTAAGAAGTTAACGCGAATGGAAAATTTATTATCACTATTTTTTTACTATTTGTCATGACATAATTAAATGAAGAACCGGTAAAAAATACATTTGTGAAAAACAACATTGATGGAATTGGGGCACGCGGTAGTCCAGCTGCTAATTACGACTGACAACAAAAGAATCTCGGGTTCAATTCCCCACCAAGAAATATGCGACAAATAAATGTTTGTTACCACATCTTAATAGTACATTTTACTGTTATCTATATGTATATTTGCGAAAAGAGGGAAAGTAAAAAAATAAATATCGGACCGGCATATTAGGCGATTTTCTCATCCAAAAAGTAGTGTTTCACTTGCTTTATATTAGGCAGATTCAAACACAAATCATACGACTCCAATTGATGGAAACTGTTATCGCAATCCATGTACATCTGCAACGCTGAAGCTCTTAGATGAATTTATGTCTATTTCCGTACTTACTCAAACTAAATGTGTTACGGATCAGAACTGCGCATTAGCTTATATACGTTATCAATTTATTTTTCTAATTAAATTTTCTAATTTTTTAGCTCTAATCCCTCCTAGTGTTTATTGCGATATATTCCTGTGAGGCAAAATGCAAATTTAATAAAAAATATTTAATTTTGACAACACCCACATTCCTTTATTCTTATCCTTCACGGTACGAAACGAATGACAAAGCAAAGCTCAAATGATTTATGTGAGTTATTCTCTGACAAATATTTTACAATACCCAATGTTTAATCCAATCTTTTCATGTCATCATTATTGAAATGTCAGGTAACACGTATGCATGGAAAGGCCTTTGTGTACTCGTTGGTCAGTTCACGTCAGTACAATATGAAATTCTATAAGCTTTGTTGGAGTTTCGACATTACTGTTACTGTATAATTGATTTGAACTTTTGTTATTTTTAATACATTTTTTTTATTTTAAATTTAAATCAATTTGGAATTTACAGAATGAAGTGTATGCATTTTTGTAGTACTCTCTTAAAACAAACTATCGTAAAAACGGAAAAACACCACACATATATTTAATTGATGATTGATGATAGTTATCAATGATTATAGTGGTGAACACGGTCATCATATGATAATTGCTTCTTGACTAGATAATAATTTTGTCATGAAATTATAAGTAAAGTAATGAAAACAGAAAAAAGGTAGAAATATGAAAATTAGTGAAGAAAATACGTTTCAAGTGGTTTAACTTAAATGCTAAATGTTCAATACGCTTACATTAACGAGAAAATCGGCAACCATTATTGCAACTACAATATGGGTTTGATACAAATATTACAGTTGACAGTGAACGAACAGACCTCTTTGACGTGACTTCGTGATTACGTAGATGTAACGATATATCAAAATTTAAAATCTATGCAACATTTACCACTCATCCTTCAAATTAAAAATAAAAATAATAATAATATTATGCTATCGAAAAACGCTGTTCGACAAAAATCCAATAACATGATCGTACTCTGTCTTTATAAGCCAGTGTTAATTTTATTATTGATATTTGGATTTAATTTCAAAGTCTTCAAATTTAGACCTCTCTTCGATAAGCTTGCGAAGTTTTATTGTTTTTCTTTAGTCATTGTGACTTCCTACTCTACTTTGACCTGCTGTATCCACCAAGAAATTTTACAAATCTGGCCGTTTCTCGAATACTCTTGCTCTGTCGTCATATTGATCATCTACGAAAGCAAGCTAACGAAGTTCTTCGATAATTTGAGTATCATGGACACTTATTTAAGAATCAACAAAAGGCACTATAATAGTGATAAAAATAAGACCTTCATCTACACTTCAATTCTTTGGATCGAGAGGTGTTTGTACACCGGTTTTTATTGTGTTTACTATCGCTGTTATGGGGAACTAGTTAACTATTTGATAAGTCAACTTTCCTTACTGGCTTTGGATTTAAATAGAGTTTGGAGGTTTATACTTCTGGATGCTGTTCGATATCGTCTCAAATTGTTAAGACAGAGGTTAGAAGAAACTCCGGGATGTGATTATTATCTTTATGTTAAAGGCAACAAAATGATGAAGGAGAAGAAAATTAGATTCTGTTTGTATTTATACAGAAATATAGCAGATGTTATTGACTTAATTGCACCGGAGTTGGCGGCGTCGGTGTGTTTCAGTGTTTATATTGATATGTGTATAAGAGGCGATTTCTTTGAGTGCTTCTGAATTTTCATATTTGAGTGAATATTATGAGTACGTTAATGTACTTGCTGAATAATTTATGTGAACCTTGTGCACCTAAGAGTTCTATATGGTTTCAAGGACGTGCGAAATCTACTTATGGCCACGGTTAGCTGCTTTTGTCTTTTTGATAGCCGCATTAAGCCATTGCGGTGAACTAGTGTCTTTTCCTCTCATCATAGAGGACATCGGAGCCTAGTAATAAGAGATTTGTAGGTTATGATGATGAATTTTTCTGCTCTTAAATTTTCCAAATGAAAATAAACAGCGATATGTAATGTCACTTATATTCTAAATATTTTTATTTCTTTCAGATATTCATCAGTATAATCTGTAGTATACCTAAACTCGTGATTAATATTTACCACATTTTGTTGGTAATAGAAGAATATGTAAGTACAGTGATGAATTGCGCTTAGAAAAAGAAAATGTTTTGTTAGTCTTAGATTTTTTTATAGAATTAGTCGACAAACGACCAGTCGAGTCATCTGTGAGTCATCTCCGTCGCCCATGGACATGACACACCAAACGTCACACTGAAGCATTGCTGACCGAAAACGAAGCGATATTTTAGTTCCCAAACTACGATAGTTGAAGTATTATATCATGTAATGTATATATCATGCTAATGTTACCGTAACTCAACTGAATTAGCAACTGTATTAGCAAAGACTGATTTTGTAATCAATAGTAGTAAAATTAAGCACTTCATTTGATTAAAAAAACTCAACATGTAACATAAGAATTTTCTAAACAGTCAGTTAGGCGTAATTGTAATTTCAAGCCAAGACCCGTATCACCCAGTACTAATGAACTGAGGAATTGATAACAATTATCTACATCTATATAATATACAATTCTCATGTTATATAAAAAGATGTCACTACATAATATAAAATAGTCATTTTGTAGTTCGTTGTATTGGTAAGCGATAATTTTTAAAAGTACTGCACATATTTTAATACGGTTTTTAGTAATAGATAGTGTTTCACAAGTAAGTAAACAACTATAATTGTTTTTGATGCAGTTACCGCTTGTGAACATATGTAATAATATTATTTTTGGATGCCGTAGCTTGGATGTGTTACTAATGTATCAAATATTTATTCAGTATAAGTCGGAAACTATTTACTATGAAATACTTGAATTTTATTTCAGGAATCATTGGATACTTTAGGATTCACTATCGTCCAAATTTTACAAGTTACCTTCTTCCTCTTTTCACCGAGTATCGTGATCGAACTTTGCTTATTGGAAGTCGAGCGAATTAGACTAATATTAATGCATGAACTGATTGATGAAACAAGTAAGGATTCATAATTAATTATATAAAAATCCATGGTGCATTAAAAAATTTAATCAACTCCTATGTACTGTAATTTCTTGGTTCGTCAAAAACGTATTTAAATATAAACAAAACTAATTGTAGAATATTCACTTTTTATCCGCTAAAGTAATATTAAACTGTTTACAGATGTCAAAACCAAAGAAGACATTGAGTTGTTCCTCGCTTACACAAACATTCGTACGTTCCACTACAGAATATGGCGCTGCATCCCAGTTAATATCTCGTTACCGATCGAGGTCGCTAACCTATGTACTTCGTACGTCATCGTTATCATTAACTTTACCCATTTGTATGGATAACGAAAACATTTTAATAAAATTTACTTAAAGAAAACGTAAGTTTTGTTTGTTAACGATAATTATAATAACCGTATATGATAAGAAAAAACGTTTTGCGATTGTTCAGAACTCTGTAATATCCCGTGTTCCTTACGTTATACACTTCAAGGGACATTTAATCCTACCACCGCCGCCTTCTAGTTGCATGCAGCAACACTACTACTTTATTCCACCTACTGATCAATTGATAACTACCTTTTCAACCGTTATACTCGAGATAGTGTATAATCTCTATCGAACAGAAATACACTTTTAGCAAAATCATATTTTCATTACAAAATCATATATCAGTTACGTAAGAATAATATAAAAATATTATACATGTAAAAATATTCATGAAAGATAAACTTTTGCCCATCAGATACTGGACAAATATTCTTCAAAGAATTGGTTGTGCTTGACACGAGTCCCTGTTGACACAGTCTCCTTTTAACACTTTCCGTGCCCAAAGTAAGTAAATAAAGAAATAAATAAATTTACTAGTAATACATACACAATAAAGTACTTGCTCTTTTCTTCAAAGAGTATAAGGTTGACATCTCTTTGTCCAATACTTGATGACTCGGATGCACATCGGCTTAACGACCGACTATTGAAATTCCTTAGGGCCCGCGCAAACGTAGCCACAGCCGTGTCCTGTGTCAGCAACACCAGCAACAACCAGGTAAGCGACACCTTTATTGCCATAAATATGTTAACTGTTTCAATAAAAAAAATTATAGGCCATTTAATCGATATGTAAATTAATGCCTACTCCCACGAATAACATCATTTGAACTGTAATTTGTAATCAAATCAATAACTTGTTACAGAGATATATTTTTTGTTTGTAGTAGACGGGATTGCATATTTGTGGATATCTCAATGTATATTAAGAATACAAGTAATGCGTTAATTATTTAACAAAGAAATATGGGGTATCATTAGAAAAGAAATAATAAATCAATAATAAAATATCTATTAAAATCATCACCATATTTATGACATTCGGCCATGGTTGTTAGCACCCGTTCAATACACAATACAGAAAGCTACATTCCAAAAATGTCATAAGCAATATGGAACGTACTGTAAATATTTTTTTCTACATTTTCACAACATTATCATCATAATCGTCATTACAACCCGTAGTAGTCCCATTGCTGGGCAAGCCTCTTAAATTTAGAGGGGTAAAAGTGTAATTGCCACGCTAGCCACATACATATTGTTAGACTTCACACATCTTTGAAAACACTATACAGAACGCTCTATGAGTAAGTAAACCTTTCTGACGATATATTGCTTTACCGAAACAAATGATAATAAATTTGTAATGAACGTTAAAATAATAATATTTACACTGGTCATACTTAATTACATTGGTCATACTCGTATATCATATGTGGCTTATATATTTTAGATCTGACCGCCAAAATATTACCTAAGGCTAAGAGGTTTCGGCGTAACTGCGGCAAGCGATATTGATCGATTCATGGAACAACTAAGTTTTTCTTGTTACGTTGCCTTTATTGGCACATAAAACTATTTCTAAGAACTGACTACTTATTTACAAAACCGTAGTCAAAACACGAATATCGCCGAGTATTAAAAATACTGAGTCATTGTATACGTCTAAAAACTGAACTTAAATATTGTTACTTTAGTTTCCTATACTGGAAATTGATTTTTGAGTATCTTTTCTGAAAGTTAAATCAAAGTCGCAAGTTAAAATCAGTAAAAAAGCTTCAGTTTTAATTTGAAAAAACGCATAAAATTTCACCCTTTAATGGAATGTAATATGTTAATAAAAAGTTTAATTTAATTTAAAATGGATTAAAAATCTTACTTTGCGCACTAAACCTTATTTTTGTTAATATTTCAACCATTTTAAAGATTTAAATAAGCGCAGAAGTAAGAAAATAAATTTATATTAAATTAATTTTAGGTTTTTAGAATAGAATAAAAATTTTAGAATATGAAAACTGGCAATACTATATAATTAATCCAGCTGGAGTGACACACTACGAACTAAACCCTTTTGTTTTTAACATAAGAATATAGGTACTAAATTGTTGTGTATACCCTCAACATTCTTCCCAAAATGCTATTACAGATCTGGGAAATCGTCTCGTACCGCATTTTTCGCACGATTGATCTGTCTAGACCAACGATGCAGGAGTTCGTTAGGCTGCGGCATTATTACTTACCACAAAAATAGATGTCAGTGAACGGAAAACAAGTCGTAATTCCCTTCAAGGAGATACTTTACGGGGAAAGTATAATTCGCGTCGGTTCTTTACAAGGGCGGATTTTATCGCCCACTGACAATATGTTATGTACGGAACATGCGATTTGGCACTGCTTACCCGTTTAGTGATATAAAATAAGATTTTAAACGGAAATTACAAAAATTAATTTGCCTTATATTTATTACTTATTTAAATAAACGAAATTTTGCAGTAAAATGTGTTATTTTTCGTGTTTAATTTTAAAATGTAATTTAAACGACTTCTTTTAAGACTAATTTAAAAAATGTGCTAATAAACTCACGTCAGGTTCGTCGTGTTTTAACTAATTACTATTATTTATATTTATTATACACATTTTCTGGTGTAATGGCACTATTATTGTAGTATCATACCAAAGAGTTGCTTGAGTACAAATTTTTTGGTTGTTTCAGACAACTTAACGTGGATAACATACTCCACGTAGCCGCGGGGCTTTTAGCCAGTAGGAGTTATGCCAAACCAGAAACCTAACCCAGAGAAGTTGTTGGTTGCTTTTTAAGACTTATCATTACATAAAAAATACGAAGATAGAATAATGATATGTGCGGAAGGATTAGAATATGTTGCGAGAGTTCTTATAAAGGCTTCGTACGATAATATGATTTCTGAAGGAAATAGAGATGCCAGGTATTAGATAGGTATTTTGCCTCCCCCTATAACAACAGCGGTTAGAGGAAGTATTTTTGCGGAGGGATGAAAGGGTAGTTTACTAGTTTATTGGTTTAGCATTCAAAAAGGGTGGATTTGTCTGTTTATGTGTAATTCCGAGTGAGTACTTCAACAACCCCATTAAACGAATAATCCACTGCGCATAAGATACCGGGTTACCATAACGGACATTTATAGCCGGAATCGTAAAGGCAAATTTTATGGCCGCCATAACACTATCAGCATCACCTGGCTTTACGTGCATGCTAAAACTTTGATAGTTCAGTTATAACTGGTGTACAGATTCTTAATGCTGAGCAATAAATTCCTTCATGTTAACGATTAATTACTCATTAAAGTTGCAATTAAAGATAATTGGGGAATTAAGCATTGCGGTTCAGAGTGGTTGGAACATTAGTATCTCACGCGATAGGCCCAGGTTCAAATCCTGTCATCATCGTTATAACAACCAGTCTTGTCCCATCGGTGGGTACCCTTCCTCTCATAGTGAGAGACTTGCGGTTTGACAGACTTCACAAACTTTTGAGAACATTATAGAAAACTCTCGAGAAAGCTGCATATCTATGCAAGTGTCCTTATAATATTGTAACACACCTGTAATTATCAAATGTTTGTATTAAGAAGTAATTATCATGTTTTAGATAAGACCTCTTAAGGAAACCTTACCTAAATTTAGTTCTTAATTATGTTCTCAAGGCATGTAAATTCTGCAATTCCACACTTGGGCGGCTTGGTGGATTATAGGCTTTATACCCTTTGTAAACACAGATCGGCGCCCAGCTGCGGGATAGTTATATATTGTGATGAATTCCGTTAAAGAGAAATCAGTACATTTATATTATGTCATGCATGCGTCCATGAGGCGTGTCTGCTTCAAAGGTACCTTACGCGTGCGTGCCGAAAGCATAAACTGTTTGCAATGCCTTCAGCGCGTACACCCGTACGCGCTATCTCGCTCATTCCCCAAGTTCTAACCGCTTTTAACGTTCTACTGAACGCATATCCTGAATGTGATCTGTATGAGGATGAATGGACCAATATATTGTCAGTTTGTCAGAAGTTTTGTGAGCGTGTAGTTAAAGTTTTATCTCTAATTAATGTTATTGGTTTTTGTAATTTTTATTTAAGAACATAAATAAATAAATGCATTCATTGAATTTTATTTCTCTATCAGTTGTCTCTCTTTGTATGGGATACAAGTGATAATGAATAAAATTTAAAAACATCAACATGGCTCGTTAACTTCAAACGAGGCTAAAGTAAACGCCACACAGTCCTATTTAATGTCGGTTAAAGGACATAGTGAGATACTTCATCATTTAAAGGCTGGTGGATCTATATTTATTACATCTGTAAATAGATCCAAAACACATTACGTCCATTAATATAATACATACATCATATTATTACTTCGATTCAGAAGAGTTAGATTTAAAAAGATTTTCCTTATTATTCAATATGTAATGGAAGCATTTTCTTGAATAAATATTTTTACCGGATCAATGTAACACACGTCGATCGTTGACTTGGGAAAGCTCTTAAAAATATTGCGGGGTCTTACATCCGCTCTCGAGAGGTGAACTCAAACAATGTCGTATTGTGAATGTTCTTGAGATTTTATCGAACAGATTTTATACTAGTGATCCTTACTATTGAAATATAATGATGATGAAATAGAATCGAAATTTTAATATTTTTTTTTATCTAAAATTTTATTGTATTATTTATATTTCACCTAATAAATATCTCAATAGCTGACGAACAACCAGTTACGCCACTTCATCGTGAGTAGTCACTGCATTTCATAACCACCCAGTAATGGGAAGAATCACCGGTGTGGTGTCAGAGAAGACTGAATTCACCTTTGTAACCGCAATACACAATACAATTTCAAAATTGATTTTATAAAGTTAATACTATGTAAGTTAAATGCTTAACTACTAACGCGTGTCTACAGTACTACTCTAAGTGATATATAATTCAGTAGCCCACAACAGAAAGGCGCTTTTGAGTTGCTCTTTAACAGAGTAAAACACTAACGAGGAATGAAGTAGTAGCTTTACAGATAACCCTGTAGATCATTTAGTAGTGTTCATACCTCTCAACGAAAGGTCCCGTGGACGATGACAAACTAACAGAGACAGTTGACAGACAGACAAATGTTTCTCTGCGGTCGTATACATAAACAATAAATTAATTTAAAAATATATATATATATTTGTATATTTCAGCTGTGTATGTTCATGTCAGCCCAGACTAGTCAGATGAGAGTGCTAAGCTAGTGCGAGCTATCGGAGAGTGAGCATTTGTTTTTATTTATTATTATTAATTAACCTTAAAATATCTTCTGGAAACCCGTGGTAGTATCCATTCAACTTACCTCTTTCAAACTCCTCAATATTTCAAGTCGAACTTTAGACGAATCCATGTGCATTAAGTGATTAGTCCCATTTGTGAATATCACAGTCTCGATCAAGTCTGGATTGTTGGATTGTTCAGAAATGTCCTGTTCGTATTTAGTTAATTAATTATTCCTAACTCAGTCGTATTTTCACGTCATTGGCTTGTGGTAAATAGGTATAGTTTAAAGATTTTATCAAATAATTTATTTTCATACTCTTTAGCTTGTATTTCAAAGACATATTTTAAACGTTTTCGTTATTAAAACAATGAATATTATCCCTGTTATTTAAATTAATAGTAGACTGATTGATTACTGGGATTAGTTCGAAGACAAAATAATTAAAAAACCAAATAAATACACACTTACACACTCACACCCCCGCACTAGTTTTTCCTGTGTTGCCGGTGGCATGGACATACACAAATATGACAACACAAACATCCATGACCCGAGAACAAACATTTATCTGTCACATAAATGACTGCCGCAGCCGGAAATCGAACCCCGGATCCGTCGTTCGGCAGGCACAGTCACTACCAACTGAGTTATGGGGTTGTAAAAAGATGATTTGGTTTATGAGAATTCACTGGATTTTAGACCTAAATCTGTATTATAATTCCAGCATCAGATCCGGAATTAGCGTTTGTACAGAACATTATATAATAGCAAAATTCACTATTCACTTTTTTCCTATATTATGTAATCGAACCACGTTATTTTAAATGGTCGTACACTTATTGCCATTCATAATTTTAAAGCCAGAAAGTTTAAAATTTTTACCACTTAACATTGAGTAGGTACCGTTATTAATCTGTCATACAGAGCTCAGCGTCTGCAATAAGAAGAATGTCATTTCGTTGTCCTGTACAGGAAACCAGGGGAGGTTAACTTCGAACAAGGATAGAAGGAGCTTCTTATACTTCAAAAACTCCAGTTATTCCTCATATTTACTTCTTGGTTAAAATTGCTGTTAGCTTCAAACAAATTTCAAGTCTTAGGCAAAATTGTTATTTCTTCTTAAAATCTTCACACGCCGCTCAAATTAAGATTAAATACACAAAACGCTCACACCCCCTTGTTACATATCATTTCTTCATAACCATCAGTCACTGTTTTGTTGGTACGTTCGTTGTGTATCACAGGAGTAAGTCTTAATGTCGGTTCTTACGGGTAATGATCGTGTCGTTTTACGTAAGTGTAAAGTTGGAACACTTGAAGGGGAGATTCCTAATCGCTTTCATTAGCTGAGTATGAAGTTGTGTTACTTCGCGTTGTTGTTTTCGAAGCTTGTCTTGTATTCTTCCTTTACCATCGACCATAAGTGTTTGGATAATTGTTACCATAAAACTATCCTCTCTTATAATTTTAGTATCGTTGAATTTACATATCAAAACAACTTTTCTACTTTATTTTTTTATTTTTCTGACAGATCACTGTAATCACTATTTAAAAAAGAAATATTTCATTTACCTTGCATATTTTGCAACATTTTGCAACAAATTTAAATTTAAACTAATTTTAAAATACCTTCTGATTTAACAATATAAGCACTTGTTAAAAGTCATTCAAACTACATATAAGGGTTATTCACGGTTATTGTTTTTTTTTGGTCACAATTACTTGGATTAATTGTCAGATGGCAAAAATTATTACTCTACGTCATTGTAGAATCACTCACGGAGCTGTGGCCAAATATCAGTTCTAGTGTAAATATATAATGTCCACGATGAAATAAACTTAAAATCATATTATCAGAAGTATATTTCTGAAACAATGATAAAGAAGTTCCATATGAAAATTACAATACATTGTTTTTTTAAAGAATCAGAGAAAGCAATTACTCTAATACTGTTAATCCAGCATACTAAAAAGCGAAAATTGAATAATTCGAACGTCGGTACAGAAATGTTGTAATTATTAGAAACCTGAGAATCTCCCGAAGTTATTCTCGAAGATATGTGAAGTCCTCAAATCTGCATTGTACAAAATTATGGTTTTTAATTAGTATTAATTTACTTTGCAACAATCCGCAAGCACAGTGTATGATGGTATATACTTCTATACATGCATCGATATACCTTCATACGTTGTGCTTGCGGATTGTTGCAAAGTAAATTAATACTAATTTAATAACAATGAATTTCCGCAAAGTAACGC